>CAUYLG010018942.1:0-169033 GCA_963573385.1 Cacajao melanocephalus
AATATAATATATTATATAATATTTTATAATATATTATATTATAAAGTATTATATATTATATATAAAATATTATATATTATATAATATACATAATATATAATATATTATAAAATATTATATATATTATATAATATATATATAGAGATGTAAAATATATGTAATTATCTCATCTCATATATATATCAATTATATATGTATATAATTATCTCATCTCTACTTATGCTATAAAATATAAGCAGCTGCTAACATTTTTAACATCTTTGAACACTTTAATCTATGACTCTTCAAACTATGTGATAATTCCTTGAACATAATGCTCCAATGGGAGAAAAATAGTGTTTAGCTTTCTCATACATTTATTCTCTTAAAATATTAGAGCATTTCTCTTTTATATTAGTTCCTGGCACCTAATATACCTAATGCACAAATATATTATATTACATTTGATCAAAATTGATGGATCCTGATAAAAAGTAAATATATGAATGCTTTCACTAGATAGCTTTTCCAGTGTAAATAATGTTTTTAAAATAGCATTCATTGTTTTTAATTTTACTGTTTGAATAGATTGATAAGAGAGTCTACAAGAAAAACTAAAGTGTGTTCACCCCTAGGAATAATTCAGCACAGAGTTTCCCTTAACATCTGTTCCACTAAAAAGAAATCATTTTTAAGGGCCACTTGGAGAGTAAGTCATCATAAATGTCTGAGCATGTAAGTTAAAAGAGAGAGTGAGAGAAAAAGGAAAGAAAGAAAATAGCCTCTAGTCTTTCAAATTATCTCTGTGACTCCTAACGAACTGCAATGGGACAATTTATTTTCTTATGCTATGGTGAATTTTTAAAAAGATAGCGAGTTTATGTTTCTTTTTCATTTTATTCACTTTATGTTCTCCAGCTTGACAGAGCCACTAGTTGAGAACATTCACGAGCACTGCAGTATTTGGAGGATTCTTCTCCATAGAGTAAGGATATTAAAGTTATTGTCTAACTCCAGCATATTATCATTACAAAGTAGCACACACCATTAGAGAAAGACTCAGTGAAGGACATTATCATTATGTATTAGCACACATCATTAGACAGGAGTTTCAACTGCAAAACCTACTGAGGAGGATAGATTCATAACATGACGGCCCTCCTGGGTAATATAACTCAAAATTGTTAAATCATTCAGCTGAAGTGAGCTCGGAACCCATGATTGGCACCTAACATCACTTTGAGATTTCAGTGGTTATTTACTCTGTAAGAAACAGTTCTTTTTCCTGATTTGGAGGAAAGTCATAAGGAACCATCCAAGGAATTTTATCTTAATTCAACCCAGGTAAAACTCATTACAAATTAAATAATATTAAAAATAATTATAATAACTACCAGTGGTGCTTGGCTTAAGGCTTGCAAATATAAAACATATGTTAAGTTGAGGAAATTGAACATTTAAATATTTTTGTGCATAAGAATATAACCAGTATGTAGAGGGAATTCTAAATGACGCTCAGTGAACTTATCTAAATGAAACAAAAGAAATAACACCATGTTTTCCTTCAAAATCCTAGCATTAAGTAATGTCAAAGTGATGTTTCTTTGTCCCACCAAATGTCAGGGTTATTTGTATATGATATGACTAAATGCCATTTCTCCATGAGGATTTTCTTAATATGCTATTTATTCTCATGAAACATTAATGTACTCTATGAATATTTGCCTATGAAAAGGAAAAGCTACACATTTTACAGTTCTCAGATGAAAATTAATCTTGAATGACTTTAACTTGCATCATTTGCATTTTCTATGGATAATGAAAAATCATTTGTAAATAAAAGGTTTATCATGGAGCAAAGAAATCGTATGTTCAAGGATGTAACTTTCATCTAAACCACATTCTAGGAGTTAGTAGTTGCTGTGTTTTACATGACAGAGGATATTTCAGCTCCTAATTCAGCATAGGAATAAAAAATTATGCATAAAACTGATAAAATGCATCAATTAATTACCCAATATTAATTTTTATGTGTTCAATAATTGTCTTTTTAAAACTGTTCAGCCACCAATAAATACAAAGTTATGAAATAATACATATATTTAGTTTATATGTACATATTTGTATAGATATTTCTACACATTATAATCAGTGGCAAAAATTTACAGCTTCTTGACTAGCTTATAAGTACTAAAGCTTAAGGACCAGTTCAAATTCTATATTATACGTAGAAAATAACAAAACACTGGTCCTGGGTACATACTAACAGTCAAAATACAATACTCTCTAGTTATTGGAGTAGTATGCATGTGCTACCAAGGCAATTGCTAAACCTAAATGGCTTCATATTTTGTTTTTAATTTTAGATGTATAGAGAAATATCCCAATCATTAGGAACGTCATATATAAGAATGCACAGGGGAAAGTCACTTATATGCTCAGCTGAATTTGTTGCGATTTTCAGCCCTTGAAAGGTCACTGGGAGGGACAGGGGATGTACAAAAGGTTTTAATACTCATTTCACCAGATGGAAACCACCTAAACACATACACATATCTTTTCAGTTTATGTTTTTTTTAAGGCAAGGAAATCATTTCAGCTGACCTTTTATTCTTTATTAAATGGTTCTATGTGTTACAGATTTGTATGGCATGTCATTTTATTGCTTTACTTATAGTGCCTTATGGGATTTTACTGTTTGTAAATAAGTATTTCTGTGTGTACATATATCCTTTTCAGCAGATAGAAGTGTCTTACATGCTTTGGTCTGTTAAGACGTCAGAAGGCTATACATTCAGGACTAAGTTGCATTCTGCTTTCCAATATGTGCTCCTCTGCAAACACCACATCTTAAGAGGCTGGTAAAACCAAGAATGGGTGCATAGCTCTGATAATTCCAAGGCCCTTGAACATCTTTTTGTCCTATTAAGAACTAACAGATATTGGATTCAAATCCTAACTTCACCATCTACTACATGTGAAAACTTGGACAAATTCTTAACCTTTCTAAGCCCTAAGTTCCTCATCTGTAAATGAAAATAATAATGGCACCCACTTTATATGTGTTACTGTGAGATTTAAATGGGTTAATATTCGTAAATGTTAATGTAGAACAACAGTGTCTGAAAAATAGGTACTATGTAAGTACTTGTTACTGCTATTAGTTTTAATTTAGAGAAATTTTAAAAATAAAATTATTTTAAATCTAGTTTATGAAATTAAAGTGTACATAAAACAAGACTCCACAGTATGGCAGTAATACATAATAAAATGCCAAACAAAATGCTAATTATGATAAAATGTTTGTCTAATGATGAATTATACAAATAATCCAGTGACACCATTGTAAGCTGTGTCATTCATACATGTTTTCTTGTTTAGGTTGGACCTCTACCATTCCTTCTTTATTATTTCACCTATTCAAACCATTCCTTAGTCTCCTTAAGACCCTATACTGACCTTGTATCCCTTCTTTGTGAATCATATCTATTCTTATGGCTCATGTCTGTAATCCCAGCACTTTGGGAGGCTGAGGCAGTAGGATTGCTTGTGCTCTGGAGTTTGAGACCAGCCTGGACAACATAGTGAGACCTCATATTTACTTACAAAAATAGCTAGGTATTGTAGTGCACACCTGTAGTCCCAGCTACTTGGGAGGCTAAGGTGGGAGGATTGTTTGAGCACAGAGTGCAAGGACAGCATGAGCCATGATCATGCCATGGCACTCCAGGTGGAACAAAAGAGCAAGACCCTGTCTCAAAAATGAAAACTTTATTCTATTTTATTGTTCTATTCAAGAGTCCCATCCTCTATCACCCATCACTTTAACTACAACAGGAATCATTCAAAAAACTAAAGAAGCAGATAGTTCAACATGCAGGATTCTTCATTGTCTAGTCCAAATCTATCTTTCCAGTTTCAGTCCCCATCATTTCCTTAATGTCCACTCAGCCCCCGTCATTGACCACCAGGATTTCCTCAAATGTGCTGTTGTCTTTTCAAACCTCTATTAACTTGCAAATTGTGTTCCTTTGCCTACAATCTCTCTCTTACCCACCAGTCAAGCTTCTATGCATTCTTTATTACTTGACTTACAATGTGGTGGTTTCTATTCTCAAAAGACAGTGCCAAGAAACTACATATGTTCCAGGCACCTGTCAATAAAGAAAATCCTATCATCGAACCCAAGTCAGGCGCTGAGGTCCTGACATCCAGTGACAGGCGTCCCTGATGTGAGAGCCTTCCTCTGTGTATTCTGCCATGCTCTACAGATCTTGCAGTCTTACCCTTTCTGTCGCACTCCTGTGGTACTATCCACTCTCTTCACTCAAGAACTAGTGAAGCATCAATGCATGTACCGTCTGAAATCCTTCAGGCATAAAATTGAGTTATGGCCGTTTCTACATGCTCCCATACAGTTGCAACTGAATAATAAAATTTTAGGCTTAAATACTTTTTCAATGTGTACATTGACTAGAGCCTTTTTATGCACATTTGGAGTGTACTAAGGGATAAAAAATGCTACAGAAACACCGCAGAAACATCTTTTCTCAAGGTAAGTAAGAATAGAAGAAATATCTTGCCAATGTGCTCAGGTTTATTTTTGACTGCTGAGGCATTGGTGCACTAGATGGGTTTTTGAGGTTTAATGAGTCTCATTGGTTCTAATTAGAGTAACCTTGGTAGAAATAGATATTATTACTCTGCAAATCATGGCTAAATTGCTGTTAAATAATTTGCATTCTATTACATGCTTTATGTGCTAGCACAGAAGAAGCATCCGGGACCAAATCCTTAAGTATTTACTAATGCATACCAGCAATTTTAGCCTCACATAATAAGGATTTAAAATGTGTCTGACACATTTTATCCAATCTGTACTCTAAAGTATCTTTCCAAGTAATTAGACATGTCATACTCTGTAGCCTTAAACAGACACACTTTTGTCTATACTTCCAGAACCTAGATTATTCTGAAATCTTTACTGATATAAGGTTTAGATACCAATTGCATTGAGTACCCACTAGATGCCAACTCCTTTAAAGTGAATTTTTAGTTTCATTATCTCAACTTTGTAATGTAGGCATCATTATTCCCATTTTACAGAAGATAAAATTGAAGCAAAGGGAAGTTTACAAGATTTTCAAGATTGTATAATACAACTGGGTGACAAAAGTATTGCTCTTTTGATGCTGATGAGGCCTCTCACATCCTTCTCTCTCATAAGACTATATTTAGTATAACTTAATATATTTTGTCAGTAAACAACTATCTTTTGAGCACTTGCACACCCAGGACTGTGTAATGGGCTGCTGATTTTATACTGAATTATGAGAATACTCTCTTTCCTTTCTCCATCAAAGAAAATGGTGATTATATTCTCACCTGAGAAAGACTATGTATATGTAAATGTAATTATGTAAGAATGAGTTGCTAATGTGTTAATTTCAATGATTACACTATTTTGTGAGTTTTTATTTTACATGTCATAAATCGTAACCAAGAATGTAGGATGTAAGGACTGCCTGCATTTGCCATACATTTTTCAATTCAGTCTTAGGCTCACAGAACCTGATAAGAGGTGCTTGTTTTCTCAGCTTAGTCCATTCCAGGTCAAAGTTATGTTTGGGTGAATCTGAATGGTAGCCCCAAGTCACATGACTGTCTTTTGCCTTCAAGGTGCTTATAGAGCCAGATTTTCTCTTTTATATTAATTCATAAACCTTGAAATTTCCCACTAAGAAATGGTATTTCTGATTGCCCAAAAAGTGTCACAGATGTACATTAGAATGTCTTTATAGCAGCCGGGTGCAGTGGCTCACGCCTGTAATCCCAGAACTTTGTGGGGCTGAGGCGGGTGAATCACCTAGTTAGGAGTTCCAGACCAGCCTGGCCAACATGGTGAAACCTCATCTCTACTAAAAATACAAAAAAATTAGTGAGGCATGGTGGCACCCCTGTAGTCCCAGCTACTGGAGAGGCTGAGACATGAGAATCACTCGAACCCAGGAGGTGGAGGTGCGGTGAGCCGAGATTGCGCCATTGCTCTCCAGCCTTGGTGACAGAGTGAGAGTCTGTCTCTTAAAAAAAAAAAAAAAAAAAAAAGTCGTTATAGAAAACTATAGTATCTGGAAAATGAATTTTGAAAAATACTTGTCTACTAGTCCAACCACCGATATTAATAAATAAATAGTAAATATTATAAATTGCAATATTTGGGGTTTCCTCATGCATTTCTAAATAAGTTCTAACGCTATAGCTTCTAATCACAGGTTTGCATTTATCTTTTCCCATCCTAATCCATTTAATGCAGTTACCCTAATTCATCTCCTTGCCTCATTTCTTTTCTAGTAAAATAACAGAAATTAGATCTCTCAGTTTTATATACTAATTTGTCTCCATGATTCCAGAAAGGTGGCTGTAAAATACTAATTTAATAAAATTCCCTGTTTTATAGCAAATTTTAATCTTTATCCAAAGAAATCATAAAGCTCTCAAGCCAGCTTTTGTGTGGAAACCATGGCTTTTTAAATTTTCTACTTATCATGTTTATATTAAGTTCCTTTTAAGAAACCTGTGTTGTAAAACATGTAACTAAAGACTATATGCATGTTCTCACTCATAAGTGGGTGTTGAACAATAAGAACACATGGACACAGGAAGGGGAACATTACACACTGGGGCCTGTGTGGGTTGGGGGGACTGGGGAGGGATAATATTAGGAGAAATTTCTAATGTAGATGATGGGGTGATGGATGCAGCAAACCACCATGGCACTTGTATACCTATGTAACAAACCTGCACATTCTGCACATATACCCCAGAACTTAAAGTCATATATATACATATATGTATATATATGTATATGTATGTATATATGTGTATATATATATGTATGTGTGTGTGTATATATGTATATATATATATATAAAGACTACATAAAATGTATTAAACAAGTTATTCAATATTGTATGAGTTTCTGTTCTAGCCACCAGAGTTACTGCAGTAAACAACACAGCCAAGTGTCTCTTTTTGTGGAACATACGTGTACCACGGGAGCCAAAAAACAAGCAAATAATCAAGGAAAATATGTTTTGAATCAGATGGTATTAAGTGCAACAGGAAAAAATAAATAAACGTCAAGGAAGTTTGGAAAATGCAGGGAGAAAGAGAAGCTTTAAGTATCGTGGTGAGAGAGAGCTAAAAGGAGGAAGTCACATGGATCTATGAGAAAAAGTTACTCCTGGCAGAGCAAAAGCTCCAAAACTTCAATATGCTTGACATGCTTGAGGAACAGCAAGGGAATCAGTACAGCTGGCAAAGAATAAATAAAAGGTATATTAGCAGAAGTTTGATGTTGTGGGGAAAAAGGGAGTCAGATCATATAGGACTTTGTAAGCCAATATAAAATCTTTGGTTCTTACTCAGGGAGATGGGAATCCACTGGAACATTCTGAACAGATAAAAATGTGTGTGTGTGTGTGTGTGTGTGTGTGTGTGTGTGTGTGTGTTTTGTTTTGTTTTGTTCAGAAGGATTCTATTGCCTTTTGTGTGTTAAAAAGAGTAAAGGTGAAAGGCAAAGGTCAAAGCAGGCAACTGGTCCTGTGAAATGATTCAGGTGAAAGACAGATTATGGCAATAATCCAGTGTTAGAGTAGCAGAGACAGTGAGAAGTACTTTGCATCAGCTTGTATTTTCGGATAGCGCCAACATAGCTTGATGATAGATCTAACAGATCCAGAAGCAGAAGACTTTAAAAATGAGATAATTCCAAAGCTTTTGTTTCAGCAACTGAAAGGATGGGGTCATCATTTATTGAGATGGAAAACACTGTCATAAAATGATTTTGAGGGAGAAGATCAGGAGTCAGTGTTTTATATGTTAAGATTGATGTTCCCACTATGTGAAGATGTAAGCAGAAAGTTGTATATATAAATATGGATTTGTGGGGAGTGATCTGTGGTAGAGATATAAACTGGGAAGTTTCCAGTATAGCAAACATATCTAGAGGCTGAGCCTGGAGAAGACAACCTGGTGAGGGAGGATACATAGCAAAACAGAGATGAGTTCAGGTTGATGGAAAATAAAGTAGAGCCTGCCCAAATGAGATTGCTGAGAAGGGATGCAAAAAGTACAAGAAAATGAGGCAAGATAAGGAAGCATTTTGTGGAGTGAGTGATCAAACATGTCTAATGTTGCTGCTAGGTCAATGACATGATACATAGCATGTATAGTTTAAATAATAACAGTCATAACAATAATAAATCCAACATCTCTATCCATTATCAGCTTAGGAAATAGTGCATTCGCTTTCTTAACTTGTTGTCATTTATATTCTTAAGGGACAATCTGTCTCTATTTCAAGGAGATGAAAGGGCTAAAATAACTCCTAGAGCTAGTGGATACATTTCTTGATGTGACAGTTACCCATTTTATCAATGCAAAAGAGTTCTCATATTTTCCAAGTTTAACATGCGTGGATAAGCACAACTTGTTTGTTACTTCCTTCACCTTACTCAGTTTTCATTCTTCTTTTGAATTAACAGACTCTCATGGGGCTTAATTTTACTCTCTCTAAACTGTAACCTAACCCTCTACATTGGAGTTTTAGTCATTGAAGTGTGAAATCTTCATTTGAGCTTTGTAGTTCACCTCAAAGAGCAAATCTAAATGGATTGTGTCTAACAGTTCCAGAGAGAGCCAGAGTATCCCACATATTCATGATGTAAGGCATAAAGATAACTGCTTAGCTGTGCCCCCAATAGATATTTTATTCATGTATAGAAGCAACTGGCTTTAGCATGCAGATGATGGCTGCTAAGGAATTTCTCACATCAACTGTCATATCCCAGCAGTGCAAATTTATAAGAAGATGAAACAACTCTCTAATCCCTTAAACTGTTAACACATAGCTAAGAATCCTTGTGCATAACTAATAAAATTTACATTTACTAAGCTTCAATTTCTTTGAAAGTCTGTTTTATTTGATCTTTCAAGAAGTGATAAGGAAAATGTTAAAGTATAATAAACATGGAAAGGATGTGTTTGGAAGGGAATAGGAACGTAATCGGAGTTCAACGTATAAATGAAGTGCATCTCAGGAATGCTCACTGTTTGCCAGTATTAATTATTTCTGTGGTGGGAGTATAGCAAATGATGTCCCTGAACATGAAATTAATGCTTGTGTGGTTTAAGGGATATTTTTTTCTTGTTTAATATTCTTTTCCTATATATGGTCATAATCCTAAAACTAAGTCTAGAAACAAATGGATACCCCAAAATGGCAGGAATGGTTGATGACTATAAATTAGTTACTTTGAATATAACAAGAGTGGTTTTAAGTCCTTTGGGTAAGGAAAAAAGGTACTATACATTAGGTGACTTAAGTCATAAAAAATAAAGCTTTTGGTTTGAGTTCTCAAGCCAAAATGATTTCTAAACTTTAAATGATTCTAAGTAGAATAAGTGTGCCTCCTATTTGATTTTTATTCACTAGAGATATATTTGTCCTTTTATTCACTAGAGATATATTTGTCCTTTTTCAGTTCCCACTTAATACCTGTCATATGCTGAGATAAAAATAACATTTATTTTCTTATTTTTCCTTTTCTTTTCTTTTGTTTATTGAGACAGGATCTCACTGTGCCAACCAGGCGGGAGTGCAGTGGCACAATCGCAGCTTACTGCAACCCCAAACTCCTAGGCTC
The DNA here is from genome assembly GCA_963573385.1 of Cacajao melanocephalus. Classification (NCBI taxonomy): domain Eukaryota; kingdom Metazoa; phylum Chordata; class Mammalia; order Primates; family Pitheciidae; genus Cacajao; species Cacajao melanocephalus. Next base: position 9,687 of record CAUYLG010018942.1, read on the forward strand.
AAGTGACACTTACCACAGCCTACAGAGTAACTCGGACTACAGTCACAGGCTACCCACTAATTTTCAATTTAGCTTTTTTTGTTGTTGTTATTATTTTTTTAAAAGAGATGTGGTCTTGCTATGTTGTCCAGGCTGGTCCTAAACTCCAGGCCTCAAAGAACCACCTTGGCCTCCCAAAGTGCTCAGAGTAAAGATGTGAAAATTCAACTTTCAAGTAGCAAATCCAGTCTTACCTACTATCTCATTTCACACCTCTCTGAAAAGGAAACTTTTTCTCACTTGTCTAAAAAGTTGTATCTAATTTTATCTGATATGTTTCTTTTTAAACAACTGTGAAAATCTAATCAAAAGTGATTATTTTCTTCCAGATGAAATGTATTTATTTTGTGACTCACATCTATCAATTTTGCTAGTTTTGTTTTTGCTATTGTTTGTCTATTTCCTTTCCGTTTTCCCATTTGTAATCTCACAGAATTTCCTCTATAAATAAAAGGGCAATGTATAGTTTAAGAGTTTTTGAAATATAGTGAATTATGAATCCAACAAACAATGTAAGTTGTTTGAATAAGTCTGCAGTCTAGAACTTGTCCATCAGTACTCATCACTCCATATATGTTGAAGGTATACAAAGTCAGTATAACATGGAGTCATTTTTGCAGAATTGGTGATGTCGCGATTGTCGCGATTGCATTGACTATACCATCTCTCATCCAGATTCCCTTGAAACTAACATCACACATTTGGAAAATAGCTAAAACTGAGAGAAAGTAACTAGATTCTCAAAACTAACAAATCTGGTTGTGCTCAATGACACAAATGGTTAAAAAAAATCACTTGGATATAAAGAGAGTGAGGGTAAATCCACGCTGTTCTTTTTTGGAGAAACCAAAATATAGTAACAATTTTCTTTATTATGTACAACTGATTTTTTTTCCAGTTGCATTAGTCAGGGATATCTAGAGGGATGGAACTAATAGATAGATGTATACATAAAGAGGAGTTTATTAAGGAGTATTGACTCACAAGATCACAAGTTTAGGTGCCACAATAGGTTTTCTGCAAGCTGAGGAGTAAAGAAGCCAGTCCATGTCCCAAAGCTGAAGAACTTCGAGTCCAATATTTGAGGGCAGGAAGCATCCAGCACAGGAGAAAGATGTAAGGAAACCAGTCTAGTCTTTGCACATTCTTCTGCCTGCTTTTATTCTAGCCACACTGGCAGCTGATTAGACGGTGCCCAACCCAGATTGAGGGTGGGTCTACCTTTCCCATTCCACTGACTCAAATGTTAATCTCCTTTGACAACATCCTCACAGACACACCCAGGAACAATACTTTGCATCCTTCAATCCAATCAAGTTGACACTCAGAATTAACCATCACACCAGTCTTCAGTAAATTTTGAATACATATGTCTTTAGAGAATAAATGTATTATCAACAAACTTGCTTAGTAATATAATCTAAGTGAAAGCAGCATGCTTGCTTTCTATGCAAGTATATCTTCAACATCCCTTTCCAAACGAATTACTATCCTTATCTGGAAATTCTGGAGGTTGCCGATGTCATGATAATATGCTTGCTGTGCCTCCATTTCGTGTTTCTTCACCTTTCTCCATCTTTTTTGACAGTTAGAATCAGCTGGCACCATTTCCCTGAGTTGTTTTAGCAGCTGCCTCCCCTCTTGGCTGACTTTTGTTTGCATTCTTCTAGTACAGCAACTCCTCAAATAATGTCTTTTTATTATCACGTTGATGAGATAAAACATTGATTACTGGCTAGGGCCATAGTCTGTGTAGAGTTTACAGGTTCTCCCTATGTCTGTATAGGCTTCCTTCCACATCACAAAGATGTGCCTGTTAGGTTTACTGGCATGTCTACATTGTTCAGGTCTGCATGAGTGTGGGTGTGTGTGAGTGTGCCCTGCAATGGGATGGTGTCCTGTCCAGAGTTGATTCCTGCCCTGAGCTTGTGCCCTGAGATGGCTCTGGCCACCCAGGAGTTTGAACTGGAATAAATAAGTAAATAATTTTGCTACTTGTAATTGTCCATCTTTCTTAACTGTATGTATAGTTCACATTTATTTCAATGTTTAATATTAGACATGTTTTGGTCTTTATTTAGAAGTTTGTGATATTTATGTGATCAGAAATATACTGTAGGAACTTAATTCCTATTTTCATCAATTACTGTATGGTAAAAACTGGTTTCATTATACATTGTTTTGCTTAAGGTAGAAGTTTCTAAGAACCTATGAATGATGTTAAGTGAAGACTTACTGTCTCATGTAGAGATTTTAAGCTAAGCCACCTGAGTGGCGAATGGAGAAACTGACAAAAATTTAAAAGTTTGAGGTGCTGGTTAACAATGACTCCAGGTTTGTAAGATCAATATCTTTTAAAAAATAAATGTTTTTTTTAAAAAAGGCAGATAATCGGAAGATAGAATATCTGTGGCTAAATCTACCGCTCTATTATGTATTTCTTAAACCATGGTCATCCTAAAACTGAATCCTAAAATTAAATTCAATAACTTTATACATCAAGAAATGCAAAGAAGGGACAAATGAGAAAGTTACAAATCTAGAACACATTTCTCTTTGATGTCTAAATTCACATAATGAATTTAAAGTTAGAAACTAACCAGTGTGTGTGTGTACGTGTGTGTGTTTGTGTTGCTGTATGTGTGTGTGGGTGTGGGTGTGGGTGTGAATTTAGCTTTATCTTTCAGCAAAGAGTTATTGGTATCTATTATGACTTTAATATCTAAACTTCTTTTAGTTCCAGAAGTATTGGAATATAAGGTAAAATAATAAATATCATTGAGAAAAATGAAGGCCATAATACACTGTATGAGAGAAATATTGTATCTAATTTTCATTTTATTCAATGGATAAACACTAATATTAAACTGAATATCTTTCAGAATCCAAGTTATAGAACAGTAGTTCATGTAACAATGGTCAGTTTAGGTTAGAAACAACCTTGCTATATTTTAGGGAAAAATATTGTCATGTTTTGTTGGCATTAAAATGCAGGAGCCTCTGGTAAAGATTCCCTTGCTTAGAAAATAATGACAAGGTTCCCATTCCCCAGTTTATGGGTAGAAAAAAAAAAGTACTTTGCAGCCCAAGGCATAGGGCATAGCACAATAAGGACAGAGCATTTGAGATGGATCAAATGGGGCATTATTCAAGTTCTGAATCTGAGGCAAAAAAGGAAAAAGAAAAGCAGAAAATGAGCCTTCATTGTAAACATAGATCATAAACCTGGATCCCTATGAAACCAGGACCAGATTGGAAAGGTATATCTTAAGAAGAAAATGGAAAAATCCCTTTGCATAGATTTAGATCATCGTCAGGGTGTCACATGTCTCTTCTTAATGGCAATTGACTATAGAGTAGCTAGAAAACCACAATTACTGCTAAACCTGGGTTCTTGGTCAGTTGATTAGCAATCCCGCTTCCCTAGTCCAAAGAGGACGAGTAAACAAGTAACTTTAAGTACTGGCAGATGACCACTTTATGTTTTTCTTTCTACTTCTGTGCTTGTGTTTGCTGTGTAAAGATGATGAGAAATAGCCAACCAACCGGACAGGGCAGAAATAGTTTTCACACTCGCTTCACTACAAAGAAGGTTTAGATTAAAATAATAAGGCATTTGGGAGGCCGAGGCTGGTGGATCATGAGGTCAGGAGTTCAAGACTAGCCTGGCCAAGACGTTGAAACCCCGTCTGCACTAAAAATACAAAAATCAGCTGGGCACGGTGGCACGCGCCTGTAGTCCCAACTACTCAGGAGGCTGAGGCAAGAGGATCGCTTGAACCTGGGAGGCGGAAGTTGCAGTGAGCTGAGATTGAGCCATTGCACTCCAGCCTGGGTGACAGAGTGAGACTCTGTCTCAAAAAATAATAATAATAAATAATAAGGCATTACTCGAGAAAAACCAGCTTATCTCATTAACTGGAAATGGTTTAGCAAACTACTAAATATAAATCTGTTTCTTCATGTATTCATTCATTTATTTATTTGACACATCCTAATAGTGAGATGATGTGAGACTGTGATATTATACTCCCTTTCTCTGCCCTCGGAGTTGAAATCATTCAGCAGGCTTAGCAAAGAAATGTAAAGTGGAACTGTGAGTTATAAACATGAATTGCCACTAGCTTGCAGGGTAACATTGGAGAAGTCACTTAACTTCAGTAGACTTCTATAATGTCCTCATCTGTAAATGAGACTATCCATAAGTTTTGTTGAGCATTTGGCAAATGGACCTTGAGAAGGAAATGATAAATTTAGTTCCTTTGTCACAGCTGAGCTGTCACACATCCTTGCTTGCTTCTTCTGTGATTAGCCTGTTTAAGTACATCAAGGAAGTGCCTTAAGCCTTACCTGTTAATGCATTTATCTGGTATTAGGGGCTACCTGAGTGTACTGAATGGTATCTACAGAAGGTTGCCTCATTGTCAGATAAGTTAGAGCAGAATTCTTACCAAATGTCGTAGAATTAAAGTCATAAAATTTGGAAAACAATAGAAAATCTTTAAAGGAATGAAAATTAGAAGCTGGAAATAATAAACCAAAAAAATATTTATACTGTCACATGAAGAATATATTATCAATATGGGATCCAGATCATTTAAATCATTTTAATTTACATAGAATACTAACTAAAAATAAAACCACAAGGGTAGACTTCTCATTTAATGAATTTCAAAACATAAGTAGTAAGTACTAAAAAGTCATCTAATAAGTCCTATACGTTTGGATGTCTAATTTTTTGTAAGGAAAACATAACCAACACATTTGAGTGACCCATCTCCTCATATATTATGCTAAATTGCTGGAGGAGCCATTGCTGTCATGATAACAATACAATGAAAAATGTGTTAATCAAATATCTAGTTAAATAGATTGTGGAAAATACATTTTTTATTCAGCTTGCCGAAAGGACAAAGAAAAATACATTATAGCATTGCGCCTTTCAGATGAATGTTACTTGTTTAGCCCATGGGGTAAGATGTCACAACATGTTTACAGGATTATTGTAATTTTAATTAAACCCATACTTCCAAAGTAAGAATTGCAATGGGAATATAGCTTCAAAGTAGTGAGAACAGCATTTTTAAATGTGTCAATACCAGTTACTGCTTTTAATAGTAATTATATCAAAATTTAAAAGAAAGATGACTTATAAAACAGCCTGTTTTGAGCTCTGAGATTCATAGCAATAAAAACAAATATTTTCTTGTTTGTTTATCAACTTCCTGCACACGGAATGAGGCAAGCAAGTGCTTAAGAAGTCGTAACTGGTAGCTGCCGAAGATCCCCTAATTTTGTGAATTTATTGTGAGTCAAGGACAAAAGAGTCACTTTTAGTGTGGGGCAAAAAGTGGAAAGGAAATGAGTGGAAAATGAATAAAAGCAAAATGTCTGTTGGAAAGATCTCATCCACATTCTCATCGTTCACACAAAGAAAAAGACATGAAGGAGAAAGAAGATGAGAAAGTAGAAAGTTAAGTGCTCCTAGAGTTTTAAAAGAGCTTTTGTTGGAATCACCAAGCAAATAAGCAAATTGTGACCTGGGAACATGACCTAGTTGAATTTACTACACCTGGGAGATGGTTTCCCAAGCACTTTGTCCCTATATCCCATGAAATGAAAGGAAATAGTCTACGCCAGACATGTCCTAAATGCTTTATATGGATTAATCTGCACAATAATTCTGCGAGTTAGATAGAATTATTGTCCCCACTTTACAGATGAGGAATTGAGGGGCAGAATGCTTAAGTAATTTAATCAAGAACAACCAGCTAGTAAGTAGCAGAGCTGGGGTTTGCACTGGGTGCCCACAGCCTTACCTTTTATCTGCTACGCTGCACTGACCCCCCAACAAGCATTACTGAGTGAGCATCAACTCATCACTGGGTGCCTACAATTGATGCATTTGTGTGGAACATTGGCCTTGCAAAATTATTTTTAAATGAGTCACCAATTTAAAAGATAATGTAATGGAAAGAATACTTTCCATGGTTTGCTAACAGCAGTTTTGCTAATGACAAAATACTGTAGATTGGATGGCTTAAACAACAGAAATTTATTTTCTCACAGTTCTGCAAACTAGAGGAACAAGAAATCAAGGTTGAGTTTCCTCCACAGCTTTTCTCCTTGGCTTGCAGATAGCTGCCTTCTCATTGTGTCATCACATGGTCTCTCCTCTTCATTCCTGCATCCCTGGTTTCACTTTTGTGGATCTAAATTTCCTCTTCTTAAAAAGACACCAGGCCAGGCATGGTGGCTCACACCTCTAATCCCAGCACTTTGGGAGGCCAAGGCGGGCAGATCACTTGAGGTCAGGAGTTCAAGACCCGCTTGGTCAATGTGGCAAAACCCCATCTCTACTAAAAATACAAAAATTATCCAGGTGTGGTGAGAGATGCCTGTAATTTCAGCTACTTGGGAGGCTGAGGCAGGAGAATCGCTTGAACCTGGGAGACAGAGGTTGCAGTGAGCCGAGATCGCACCACTGCATTCCAGCCTGGGTGACAGAGTGAGACCATTTTGCTTAATCACCTTTTCCAAGGCTCTATCTCCAAATACAGTCATATTTTGAAGTGCTAGGAGTTAGGGCTTCAACAAAAAAATTTGCAATGCACAAAAGTCATCCTATAACATAAGAGTCCCCAACCCCAGAGCACCAGACCTATACCAGTAAGTGGCCTGCTAGAACTGGGCCAACAGGAGGAGGTGAGCAGCAGGCCCACAAAGCATTACTTCCAGAGCTCTGCCTCCTGTCAGATCAGTGGCAGAATTAGATTCTCATAGGAATGTGAACCCTATTGTGAACTGCACATGCAAGGGATCTAGGTGGCAGGCTCCTTATGAGAATCTAATGCCTGATGATCTGGTGATTTGAAGTGGAACAGTTTCATCCTGAAACCATCTGCCACCAACCCACTGTGGAAAAATTATCTTCAAGGAAACCAATTGCTAGTGCCAAAATGTTGGGCACCGCTGCTATAACTAATACTACTATCAGTGTTGTTATTGGAGTTCTTATTTGGGTTTTGCTGTTGTATGACTTAGACTAAGTTATTTCTTTTCTTTTGAAGGACACCTACTGCCTAAACACTGATGCTGTCTGGCTCTTGACTGAGTTTACATCTTCGGCTCCCCTAGTTCTGTGAATCATCCTATCATATTCATATGTACATACACATAGATAAGGCTTTTTTGCCTAAGGGAACTAGAGTTTTTGTTGCATAAAACTCACAACTTTTAAATAGAAAGCTGACTTTTGTTCACAGCTTTGCTGGGCCTTTGATACACTCTGGTCTATCCAGTCTGTAAAATAGAGTGAATAATGACTATGTCATAGGAATGCCGGGAGAACTGAATGACATATTGTACATAAATGACTGGGTGCAATCTCTGAAAAGCAGGAGGTACTTGGCAAATGTTCAACTTCTGTTTCTTACTCCCCAGCTCTACCAGCCTTCATGCTTACTCTTTCATTGCCTTTGAACTTCCCTGTGTTTCAGCATTTATCTCACATATTTTTGACCAAGCATCATAAAAACTACTTTCCATCTTCTGTATGATGGAGATTTTCAAAAACTCCAATGCAAGTGCAGACACTTCTTCACAAGCTCAAAAACAAGGGGCTTCACGACTCAAATTTGCCTTCAAAAATGTTCAAATTTTAGGATTAACAGAATTGTTTGGTGTATCCAATGTTTTCCTAGAACACTGACTTTGACTTAGAAAAATTCTTCAGAACTGAGCAGGAAAGGCAAGGCCCTGGGGCTGCTCTGGACCACACAAAGGTGGACATTTAGCAGAGTATCAGCCCAACCTGATAGCCTGACTGCTGACAACCAACAGCAACTGTGAGCATTATGTTTTTATGTTGATAATTTATGTTGACTCAGGTTACATTTGAGACTTAATTATCTACTTAATCATTTGGACATATTTCATTAAAAAAATCAACACGATACTATTTTATCATAAAAAATAATAATTCTACATAATTTTACGTATTTATTTCCATCACTTAGCCTCATTTTCTCCCACTAAAACTTAGAAATATTGCGTAAATCCCAAAGGAGTAATGACCTTAAGACAAGAAAAATTGATGGGTGTTATTTCCAGATATATAGGAGGCTATGTAGGTTGAATCTCTTTGGTTTAAAAGCAAATGATACAAATATGTTGTTTATGTCACGTGCTGGTGAATAATGACATCTGTCTGGCATGTTTAGTCTGTAAACTACCTTCAGATGAGGTTGCAGTTAGTGATAACAGGACAATGTCATGGACTCCCCAAGCCCCCCAAATTGAAGGGCATTTATTCAAGAGAAGCTCAGGAAACCATAGCTGAGGCAGGGTTTTTCAAGAAAGATGGTTTCCAGCAGCACTCAGGAGTAGCATCATCATGAGTTATGAGTCCCCAGTCCTGACTCCTAGCAGTGGTCCAAATTTACTTGATTTCAGAAACTCAGATTCAAAGACATACAGGGTCCAAGTATCCAGAAGCAACACTGAGGCAGAATTTTGAGCAAAATTCCAGGTAAGTCTCTCATCAAAGTTAGAATGGATTCCTATAGGCAGCTTTTCAAAGGCCACAGTAGGATCCAGCCAGAGCTCCCAGGATGTTACAGGTGACTTCAGAGTCGTGCTCATAATGTGTTGTTGATAGATCATAGGAACTGTAACAAAGGAAAGATATTCAGATTGCTTCTAGGTATGATGACAACAGATGATTTAAGATCTTCACATGTCCCATAAAGCAGTAGTATTGATATCAGCCAGAGTGAGGGGAAGGAGGATAAAGTGGGAAGGATAGAGTGCTGGCAGGCCAACAGCGGAGGAAAAGTGTGGTGATGAATTCAAGGAGAGTGAGACATGTTGATTTCTAGGGGAGCTTTGGGAATAGGTGAGCAGCAAGGCATAGATAAGATGCTTTCACAAGAGTGTGAAATAAATGGGCAGCTCATGGTTATTTTAACATCTCTAGCCCAACGTTGGAACCAGACAGGAGGACTATATGCTACGTTCACAGCAGCAGCAGTGACACAGAGAGGAGCCCTCTGTGTCTGCAACCTAGGAGGCAACCAGCAGGATTCCTCCTTTAGCAAGAGGCAAATCCTGGGGACTTTGAGGTGCACCAGGAGCTACAAATTTGAGCTGACCTGGACTTATTGAGGAGGCTAGATGGGAACTTAAGTACTTATATTTTCTGAAAAAATATACTTGGGGGAAAACACCACGGGACGGAGACAGGAGGGTATGTGCGTATATATGGCGGGGGAGCAAGCCGAGTGTGGAGGCTGTTTTTTTACATTAAATTTCATAATTTCAGTACAGTTTTTCCCACGTGCATGATTTTTAATTTGAAAAAATAACAGACTGCTCTTCCAAGCACATACACTGTTTTATATTATTCAGTGAAAGGTGAGCTTTTCAAATACTAGAGAAGATCCATTAAGTAACAGAAGATACTTGGTTATTATAGAAACTACATTATGTGTTAGCAAGTTTTCAAAAAGCTTTGTATATTATACCATAAGACTAACCTAGGAAAGTCTAAGTTTTTGTGTTTATAAAAGCAGTGCTGCCAAAATTCATATAATACATGATTTGTGATCAAGCAGATTTACATAGAACCTAAAATAATAGGGTTTCTTGAAATACTATTGAGTCTCTGTATAGTATTATGGAGATATGCATATTAATTGCAAAAAATTTAATTCAGATGAATAGAACTGACTTAATTTACATCTTCTCCTAGCATTAAATGGCATAAAATCATAAGGTTCCTTTTTGTTTAAAAAATTGCCGTTTATTTTTAAAAGTGTTTGGAAGCGTGAAGATACTGTCATGTACTTGATCCAGTCTTAAATTTTCAACTTTGTTCATATGAATCCTGACTAAATAACCATCTGACATTTTTATCCAGTTATAGGAAGCCCCACATGAATGCATTTGAATGCTTTTATGACTATGTGAAATGAATCACTGATGATTCATGAAAGAGACAGTCCTATCATTAGCCTTGATAAGATGGTAATTTGATTATCTGATAGCCCTGTTGCTCATTCCATTTTTTGAACATGAATATTTAAAATATTGGAAAGGCAAAATAATTCCAAAGAAAGAATTGGTCAATAATTCAAAATAATAAATTACTCACAATTCCTGTTAACTCTAGCTCCAGTATATCAAATTAGGCTTTTTTTCTCTTTTTATCATAGAAAGAAAAGCAACAAAAATATTTTTGAATACATATATTTAAACTAGATTTGCATCAATTTTATCTTCAATTCTCAATTCAGTTATGTGAATTTCGAAGGTTTATTTTTTGATAATTTTAATTTATTGGGTAAAAGTGTTTCCAATCTGTGTTTCCAGAAATAGCAAAACATGCCTAGAATCATTGATAATACATATAGTGTTGCCATTTTTAAAAAACTCAATGTCATAATGAAGTCATTTAGCTTACCAGTGGCCGTTTCTGTTTGCTGTCTGCTATCATCTTTGAACAGGTGTTAGGCTTGGATTTTACTCTGAGTATATAGGAAAATAATAGAAGAAATTACGATTGGTTCAGATCATTTCTGTATTTCAGCTTTTGGATATGGCAAACGTTTTGTTTTCTTTTCTTTAGACTTGAAAGTAGACAATAACTCACAGTTTTAGCACTCACAGTCACCCCCAGCTTATCAAGCACTAGGGGTGATATCAGTGATGTACTCCGTTTAAGTCCCTCCATTTATTTTGCCTTCATTTTGAAGTTTTTGGCACTTCTATTCCAAAGACTCTAACTACACAGATACTCTGCTTGAATCTGCTACAAAGATACTCTGTCAGACAAAGGTATTTCACTTTAAATAAAAGTAATATATATGTATACATACACATATATGTATACATATATGTATAAATATACATACATATTTACCTATAGACATATATGTATATGTCTGTGTATATATATGTGTGTGTTTAGATGTACATATACATATATGTATATATGTATATGTGTGTATATGTATCTATGTGTTTATGTGTATATGTATGTATACACATACATATATATGTATATACATATACATATATACATGTATATACACATACATATATACATGTGTATATACATGTATATATACATACATGTATGTATGTATATATACATGTATATACACATACATATATACATATATACATATACATATATACATATATATGTATATGTATGTATATATACATATACATACATATATGTATACATATATACATGTATATATACATGTATATACGTATACATATATGTGTGTATATGTACATGTATATACATACACATATACGTATGTATATACATACATATATGTGTATATCTAGGTATACATACATATATACATATATGTTTATATATAGATATACATATTCTCACACACACGTATATCCCCAAACTGAGAAAGTGAATTAGTAAAAACTGTGAAATGAAAGACAGTTTCTCACTAAATAGCTATTGTCCACAAAATGTCTATGCCCTCATTTCTACTTTCCCTAACAGACCCTTAAAGTACATACTATTTATTCAGTTTGAAGGAGGAAACAAGGCAAGAGAACAAATTGTGCAGGGGTGGGTGGAGGGAAAGGATGAGTAGTGAAGTCATGATTCATCTCACACCAATACATGATGCTCTTCTGCTCAAACAGAAACCTTAGGGCTTAAAGGTAACTTTTTGTCCACTAGCACAACACCTAAATTGCACAAAAGGGAAAATTTCTCCACACATTTAAAAGTTTCCAGTAGGCCAATTCATAAGAAAAATAACACCAACTAACACACATATAGTGAAGAACTAATCTAACTTTTAATAAGTGTGTTGACTGGATACTATATAGCTAAAGACTAAAATAACTATGCATAAATACCGTCCTCTAGAAAGGAAATCTACTTTTTACAGGGTTATAATTTAACAAGTCTGTAGCTACTTTATGTTTAGCATTTTTTAACTACAATGTGCTTTCTGTAGCTAGACTTGAACAAATAAGTGACCATGTACTATATGATGAGAGCCATATTTTTCTCTCAGAGATGTTGCATATAAGGAAAAGGAGACAGCTAGGATGAATCTTGTGGTGCTGGATTAGAATCAGAGCTATCAGTTTAATTTTTAGTATGTAAACAGATAGACATCAAAATAAATATCAATGTATGTGTGTTTGTGTGGCTGGGGGATGTGTTGGCTGAGAGAACACAAAAGCAACTAGACCCAATAGCAGTGAACATATCCAATACCCAGATCTTGGTGTCTAAACATTATTCTTTAATAAAAGGAACAAGGGCTTCTTGGAGAAGTGGGTAATTCTGGAGTTAGAAGAGGCAAATACAGTAAGCCTGAAACATAATGGCAGAAATTAAGGATGTTCTCCAAAAAGAATCAAGATAAGTAAAAAAGACAGAAAGAGCCAACCTGATGGAGTGCACAATGGCCAAGATTTGAGCAGCGAAATAAATACTACTACTAGATTATGCCCATACAATAAAATAGCCATGCGGCTAATACCAACTAAAAACTGGATAAATATATAAATGCAGAATAACTCTTCCTTTTAAAGTATTCTAATCAATACATATAGAAGAACTGAAGAAAATTCAAAATCACCATTGGACAAAAACCACAGTAACTATTGCAGGCAAAATACACTGATCCATGATGACATCAGTAGCACACAGTCTGAAGAGAAACAGGATATGGGCATGGTTTTGACATACCACCCCAAGATAAGTATTCATTACAAAGTGAATAACATCAACATTACAGGGACGAAACCTAGCAGGCATCACCTGAGCTATGCAATCAAGGTTAAGATCACCAGTTAAGCGTGAAATAGCAGTATTATGTACCCCCGATATGATACATACAGAAGGACACAATATCACCTCTGTGGCATTTTTATCAGCAATACACAAACTCAACATAATCATCAGAAAATACCATATAAACCCAAGTTAAGATAAACCCAAATTATAATTTCATCCTTGGAATAACTGACCACCTTTTTTCAAAAGTACGTAGATCATGAAGGACAAGGAAAGACTGAAGAATTGTCTTAAGTTGGTGGGAGACTGAAGAGACACAATAACAGAAGCAATGTATGATCCTGAATTTGTTCTGGAATACAACAGAGACAGAAAAGAAAAAAAGGTGAACTTCCAATAAGGCCTGTAGTTTATACAAAACTGATATGGTAATTTTAACTTCCTGGTTTGGATAATGATACTATGGTATGTAAGTTTTTATTTATTTATTTAATAGAGACAGAGTCCTCTCTGTCACCTAGCCTGCAGTTCAGTGGCATGATTATAGCTCACCACAGCTTTAAACTCCTGGACTTAGGCATCCTCCCACCTCAGCCCCCTGAGCAGCCAGAACTATAGGCATGCACAACCATGCCTGGCTATTTTTTTTTTAATTTTACTTTATTTTATTTTATTTTTTATTTTATTGTAGAGATGAGGTCATCCAGGCTGGTCTTGAACTCCTGGGCTCAAGTCGTCCTCCCACCTCAGCCTCCCAAAGTGTTGAGAATACAGGCATGAGAATACTGCACCGGCCTGGTTAGTTCAGTTTCTAAAAGCAGACATAGAGTTAGGTGAACTCCATGTACTATTTTTGCATTTTTTTCTGTAAGTTTAAAATTATTTCCAAATTAAACATTAAAACAAATTGTTTTAGTCCTATGACAACACCATGAAATACGTAGTATCACACTCTTCCACCAGAGGAGAAAACTGAAGAAGACAGAGGTTAATAAACTTGCCTAAGATCAGCAAGTTAGAACATTCCAGAGCCAGTATTCAAATCCAGACAGTCTGGCTTCAGAGCTCAAGATCTTAACCACTGAGATTTGATGTGGTTTGAGGCTCAGCTAATTCAGAAATATTTAGACTTGCTCTTAATTCTGTTTTGACATGCTGGGGTACTACAACATTGCCTAAAACATAACCATGGAAAAAGAAGTGAATATTTTACAATCTTCAATGATATGTGATGTAAAAACTTAATTCTCCTGCAGCAATTGTCCACCAAATACTTAAAACCATGAACTATTAAGTGAGCTCTTAGAAAATAACCAAATGAAACTATTTGCATTCAAAAATGAAAATGCTTCCATGAGACTTTTATGCTTCATTACTAAAAAAAACATTAATAATAAAATATATAATGACAGTTACTAATGCAATAAAGTTGCTAAAATGAGATGGAAAATCACTAATAATGTATTTTATTACATTCAAAGAAGACTTCACGTGGCTGTGGTCTGGCTCTGAATTTGTTATAGATAATTAGTAGCTTAGGTCTCTGTATTAAAAGAGGTCATTTTTATCATTGGAAAATTGTTTTTAAAACTGATAACTCTTTTGAGGAATGCAAGAAACTTAAAGACTTTACTCATATATAATCAGCAATCAGAAATAACTTAGTAAAAAAATATGTAATTGTTTCCTTCTGTTCAATATGTGTAATTATAAGGTTACATAGGTTGTGTATAGCAATTCAGACAAAAGAAGCACTCTTAATAAATTAAAAACTAGATAAATGTGAATTATGTAAATATGCATTATAATAGTTACAAAATATGATTGAGATTTAAGTTAAATGATAGAATAATATCTCTGAGATTACAGTTTTTTAAACTAGAAAGAAATCATGTTTTTGATGAAGATATGACATCCAAACAAGTAAAGTTAGTGCTGAGTGGAGAGCGTGTATTTAATAAACATATACTCTCCTACAACAAATACAAACCTGGACTGTTGAAAATGCTAAAATATGAAAGCTTCATCTTACTTAATGTACACTGAAGTCAACTCAGGAAAAAGAAGGATGTGCAAAAATATTTTTGTGGTGTTACTTTGTGCTTTGTTACAGCTTAATACATACTTTATGTCTACCCCAGTTTCTGCTCTTAAAATATACTGCAGGAAAATATTATCTGGATATTCTTTAAGCTTTCCTGAAATGCATTTGTAACAGAAGCCTTTCCATTTAATGGTTAAAAAAAAAAGTAAATAGAATTGATGTCTGTCCTGGGCCCAATTAAACTTCCATTCAAACTTGTCCTGACTGGAAAATAAATTGCATATGGATTCTGAATAAGGGCTTTGCACACTTGGAGGGGGAAAAAAAAAGAGTACATCTGTGGAGAACTATGATTTATGAAAGTATTGATTTCTTTGTTAAATAATGAATTAGATGTCCTACCACAATATTATTTATCAAACTTTTTTGTCATATAATTAAATTGTCACATAATGGATTGTACCCATATAGATTCATTAAATATTAAAAACTACATGTGACACTACTCACCTTATCTTTGGCTAACAACACATTTCCTCTATTCTTTTCCATTAGGGTCAATAAGGGCAGGCACTATCCTCACTGTCAATGCTTATCGCCCTTGCTTACCAAGGCTGCAGTCGCCCTGAGCACATTCCCTTAGCTTCTGCAGGAAAACCCTGCAATGACTGAAAACCATCCACATTTAAAAAGCAAGTGGCATTAAAAAAATTCATTCAATTGAAGACAATCCACAAATGTGCATAAGGGGACAAAGAAGCCTATAAACAAACAAAAATATACTTAGATATATTAAAATTAGATTTGCATTTGACCGGTCTCACCCACGTCAATCACTCCTGATTTTTCCCTGGAACCTCTGCCAGAGCTCTGTCTTGTGCTGGGCCTCTGGGTTATTTTTTCAGTGTACCTCACCCTCCATATTTTATAACCACAGCCACCCACAAAGCATCAACAGCTGCATAAATGTATTTCTGCCTTCTCCTGATCACGAACTCATATTCCCACTGGCACGGACCTTCCTGTAGGACTAAATTGAAGTCTTCACCATAATTAATACTTTTGGTGGCCACATAATCCATCTTCACTCCCTCCCACCCTACAAATGTAATAGATGCTTGCTTCTCTGCATTTGACATTCAAGAGCTGACATTGTTTTGGAACTGAATTCTTGTTTCCCATTAACCACATCCACAGCTGTATAGGGTAGTTTTGTGTGGACCAGGAGATGCTGAGGCAGTTAATAATAATAAAAGCTTACATTAATTGTATGCTTACTATATGTCTGGCATTATGCTAAACTTTTTACATGCGTTATTTTACTCAATCATTATGACAACCATATGAAATGGGCACTTAAAATTTTCTTGTTCCATTTATGGTAAACTGCAGATTAAAGAGGTTTCGTCATATTTTAAGGGCACATTGCCAGGAAATTACAGCAAGAAGTCAAAATCAAATATGTCTGTGTTGGGAATCAGTGTGTACAGACTTTGTGCTCCATTGCTTCTCCATGAATAGGTGAAAAGAAAAATCAAGGAGCACAGGTAATTTTTTGTTCTGCAATCTTTGTAATGGGTTGGTAATTTATTTTAAAATCCAATAATTCTGAGGTCATGAATTATCTCTGCTGCTATTTTAAGATCTAAAATGTTTCTCTTTTATTAAAGAATGAGGGGATTTCGAAAAGCTCATACTTCCCATAGTGCTTCTTTGTAGAATCCTATTCTAACCATTTTTATTACAGATGAATTGGAAACAGAAATAAAGGTTTTTATCTTCATAGGCCATAGAATATATGAACTTAAGTGTCTTAGGCCCAGCTGAACTTGTTCTACCTAAAGAGCAGGACTTTTTTTTTTCAGAGAACTGAAAGAATATCTAAAATGAGCAAAGCAATTTGGGAAGTTAAACATGAGTGAAACACAGTCCTTCCCTTTAAGAATTTTTCTACTCAATATGAATATAAGTGTTATAAGGAAAGTAATATAGTAAACTTTTAGTCTAGACAGAAAGAGAGAGGATAAGAGAGAGGGAGGGAGGGAGAGGACTGTTTTCTGAGGATTTCAGGATAGGATTCAGGGAAGAAGTAGCTTTAGATAATTAGAAACAGATGTTGAAGAATGAGCCCAATTAAAGGCATTCAATAAATTTTGGAGTAAATGAATGGGTAAAAGAATGAGGGACTTTGTACAGATAAGGAAAAAGAGAAATTCAGAAGAGAAAAGAACTTAAAGTCAGAAACAGAAAAAAAAAAGGCTTACAATTGCTTTCAGTAGTTACTACAGTATTTATTTTTTATTCGTTCCTGCATTTATTCACAAGCCATATATTGTGTACAAGGAGCTGTCCATTGTATAGAGAAGAAAAGCAAAAAAAAGACACTATGTCCCATTTGTGTTTACAGTGGTTTGAAAAGTATTCAAGGTTTGGGCATAAAAACAGTGAGTTGGGCTTGGGTCGGAGTCTGAAATGCTCAGCTAAGGGTTTGAGACTTGATTCCTAAGGTAATTTAGATTCTTTCACAACATTAAGAAGAAGAATGAGATGTTAGAGTCAATTGGTAGACCAGAGTTTTCTTGGCTATGGAGATGCCCTTGTAGTCCTGGGAAAGCCGGAGTTGCTGAGCCAGGAAGAAAGAGGCTAAGTGGAAAGGATTTCTTGTGTGTGGAAGAGTGATACGAAAAGAAGCTGATGCTGATGCAGAAAGAAGATGCTGAAAAGGTTACTGAGAGTTTGCTTGTAGAAGTTTCAGATTTTCTGAGGATATGGAATAGACGGGCCATTGGTTGGTATAGCTTGTGGCTAAAGCACAGCTGTGAAGTCTAACAACCCAGATAAGAATCCCAAAACCTCCACTTACAAGTTCCAGAACATAGAGCTACTTAATTACTGTAAGCCTTTTTCTCTCATTCATGAAAAGTGAATAATAAATATTATCAACTTCTTGGTAATAGTGCAACGATTAAATATGAATATGCAATTAGAGTATTTGGCACAATCCCAGAATGGAGTAAATGCTGAAAAATATTGAAAGTTTCCATGATATACATGTAGGCACAGCAATAGGCGTTCAGTTGCTTTGTTGACTCCTTTACTTCTGCCAAAAAGCCTCTCTGAAAGTTATGGGTGAGCCATAATGATGATCTGTCTAAGGATCCAAACAGGATACAATAATCACAGCAATTATCTGAACAGAGAGACTTTAATATTTAAAATATTGTTGACTAGGTATAAAGTTGTTGACTAGGTAACTGAAAAGACACAATAGTACTCTGAGTTTCTACAGAATTAGCAATTCAGTAAATCATTACCACCCCTATGGCTGGGGGAACAAAGGTTACAGGCTGGAGTTAGTAAGACTTGGAAGCCAGGAAACGTTGGCACTGTGACCTCAGAGAAGGGCACACAGCTTGGCTAGAACTAGAGACTCTGACCTTGAAACAGGCGAGGGCCTGTGAGGCAGAGAACTCAGAGGAGGCGGCATTGCTTGTCTTGTTCTGGTGGTTTCTGAGGTCAGAATAGGGGTCCCATGCAGTGGCACACAGATCTCTGTGGTGGGTGCGCTACAAAGTCTGGGCTAGTGTCTCTGAGAGGGGCTATGATGTTGCTAGTTCTGCAAGTGCAGGGGGAAAATGCAAACTGAATTCCACTGCTGCTACAACAAGAAATCTCCGTGGTTCAAATGAAGTTCCTAAGAACTGTAAAGAGCAAGGCCCTTCCTCCTTTAGCCTTTCTGTCTCCCACTAGCGCCCCCTAACAGCAGAGCCTAAGAGATAGCAGAGGACAAAGCAGAAATGTGGCTAGCGGAACTGCAGTTCCAGCATCACAAAGCCAAGCATGGAAAGGTGTGTCTTGGCTGAGAAACAATGGTTTACTAACTGGAACAAAAGTAAAATAATAATAATAACAATTTTGAAAATGGTTAAAAATTTTGAAAACCTTTGAAAAATCCCAAAACATCTTCTCAACTAAACACAGGACTTAGGATAAATTTTAATGTAACATTGAGGCAAAAATGGTGACACTCTGTAGGATTGTGGACTTAATGGCTGCATTTTTGTTTTCTTAATGGGCTGTGCAAGTGAACAGAATTTTGGTAATCAGGAGTGTGGGAGGAGGAGAGAATCGCCTATCTTGGGAGGACTTGAGGCAGACTAAAAAGGAAGGAATACAGTAATTGTCTGAGGAAAAAAAAAATTGGGGAAAGAAGATCTAGGTAAAAGTTAAGTTGAATTTTTTTTTTCCTGTGGGCTGTAAAGTAAATGTGGAGGAAAAACAAAGATCATATATATTTTCAGAGTGAGGTTTGTGGTTGTGTATTTATGAATTTACTTACTTAAGATGTTAGCACCAAAAAGAGTCTTGGGTTATAGCAAAGCTGGCCATAAAACATACAGTTACAGTAGGGTTAGAAATACTAAAAACATATCTAAAGGTAATTTTTAAAAATTCTCTTATTATTGTGATAGCATGTTTTTGGGATATTAGCATACTTTGTTGCTTATTTACATAAGATATAATCTATTAAAATAAATGATCAATTTTACTAAAAATAATGGAAAATAAACATGCAATTCAAATTAGATGATAAAAATTTTCAACCATTTGAAGCATTAAAAATAAATCTTTAGCTGTGAAAAAAATAGAAATTTTCTGACGAGTCTATAAGCATATAAAAACTTCAAAAATTTGAAGTAAGATATTAGAAAGCAGATATATTGAATATTTAAAATTGAATGAAATATACAAAATTATTTTAAACTTAAGAAGCCCAAAGAGAAACAAAAACAAAATGCAATCCATGATCTTTGATTTAATCTTGGATCAAAGAACATTAGAGACCACTACAAGTATTGTTTAGGATGGACTGGATGTGGGCTGTCTATTAAATAATAGCATTATATCAATTCTAAATATTCTGAGTATGATAATTGTATTGTGATTATATAGGAAAATGCTGCTATGTTTAGGGTAAACTGACAAAAGTTTAGGGTAAACTGTCAAAAGTTTCAAAGAATAAGTAAATCACAAATATATATATATATATATATATATATATATATGCACACACACACATATGTATATGAAGTCAGGTGTTAATGATTGAGGAAAGGTATATGAGCATCCATTGTACTATTTTTGCAATTTCACTTTGGGTTGGAAATATTTCAAAATTTAAAAATTAAACAATAAATATCTTATAATAAGGGTAGTTGATGGCATTTAAAAAAACTTAAGTGCAACAATTCTCATTATAATTTAGTTGGTGTATAAAATTCAAATGTTATGACATTTAAAAATTTTTATTTGTAAAGTTAAAGTTTACATTCTTAATAATCTCGTTTTAGTCACAAAATAAGGATATTGGTGTACAAATATTTTATTCTGCCTCTATCTCAGATATTTTGTCATCATCTGTGAATTTAACAATGCAGTACATCAGGAAATAGAATCTCTTTTCGATTTTGACTTGATCTTAAATCCAGTATAGTAGGAAGATGATGTGAAGATTAGTATTCTCAGAGGTGATTTTTCTTAATCAGAAAGTAACTTTGGAAGCAGAAAAATGTGTCTCAATGTCTAGAAAAGATTTTGGGGGGCTTTATTTCTTTGTTTTGTTACAACTCAAACAATTCTATTTTTTTAAAAAATTATTCTAGTATATAAGGAAATTAGCCATGTTCAGAAACTGTGTTTCTTTGGGCCACTAGACTGCTGTGTTGTCCTACAGTTTAGTACTTCACACACACTCCAGTGATTTCAGAATAAAATTTATTACCAAGAGAATTATGCTATGGAAGAATACAGCTCCAGACATAACACAAGAGAATGTGTTGATTTAGTTGTTGTTGTTGCTGTTTTTAAAGAATCTGAATGTCAGTATTTCACATTCCTATAACAATTATCTGTGTGTAACTCAATTAAAACTTACTTAATCTTTTTTAAAAGAATAAGTTAAAATTGATTAGGTTTAAAAGGAGGTGAGAATGTAATCCATTGATCTTCACTGGCCATTGAAGAAATTTTTATATAAGAGATGTTTAGAAATACAAGTTTAACATATAAGTCACTTGAGAAATACTATTGTGTTGACTAATATTGAATCAATGAACTATGCTTGAAAATTATTTTGAAACATTTACATTTAAAAAAACAGTTGGATGTGAATAGGTATCAGAGTTAGCAATCACATTTGTTCTATAGAAGAAAAAAGAGAATAAGAATAGAGAAGGCACTACTCTTATTAAACCATATTAACAAACAGTTTAAAATCCATTAATAGTAATGTTATAACATTAATGATTAATTAAAACTAGTTGTCAGATCTTACATTGTTATTATTCCCTTTTGAGAAGTTATTTAAATCATGAATGTTTCTTTGAAGGAATAAAAAGTCTTTTAGGTAGCTATCTTATATTTAATCTAACATGCCAACAAACATATTACCCACTACATTTCAACCTTCTTACCCATTCATCCCTTTCCAACACAACCTTATCCCCAGAGAAAGAAATATATTCAAAAGAAAGTTGAGGTTAAAACAAAAACTAAAGCAAAATAAACAAGCTAGGAATAAGGAGAAGAAAGGAACACAAAAGATGAAAAACTGAAACAAAAAAAAACTCACTGAAAATATGTGTTGGGTATAAGGAATACCAATACAATGTACACTGGCTGCCTGTTTCTACCTCACCTTGTTTTTTTGTTTGTTTGTTTTGGTTGTTTGAGATGGAATCTTGCTGTGTCGCCAAGCTGGAGTGCAGTGGCTTGATCTCCGTTCACTGCAACCTCTGCCTCCCAGGTTCAAGCACCTTCCTTGCCTCAGCCTCCCCAGTAGCTGGGATTACAGGCACACGTCAGCACGCCAGGCTAACTTTTGTATTTTAGTACAGGTGGGGTTTTACCATGTTGGCCAGGATGGTCTCTATCTCCTGACCTCATGATCCACCCGCCTTCACCTCCCAAAGTGTTGGGATTACAGACGTGAGCCACAGGTCCCAGCCCTCACCTTGTTTAAAGATAGAACACTGCACCACCTTAGGAGAAACAGTGTGCCTCCCTTCCTTCCCTTCCTTTTCCTTCCCTTTGCTCAGAGCTAATTACTAGGCTATTTTCGGTGTAGCATTCTCTAGCTTAGCTTTATAGTTTTATCAAATGAGTTTCTTAATTCTGAGTGTTAATCAAGGAGTTTATTCATTCTTTCTCTTTTCTTACTGTTTTATTTTTTCTTTCTTCCTTTTTTGTTGTGAGGGAAAACGTTTCTATTCCTAGTGAAGTGACTCTAAGCTCTGTTTGCTGATAATTAACAGGTTGAAGTTCTTGACAGTTTTGCCACATGAAGGTACAAGCAGGTAGCAGTTATTTCCAAGCCATCACGTTTTGCTCACAAAAATTCTATTTTTACCACAAACATTTGAAGCATGGGGCTGAGAGTGGTGGCTTCAAACTGTGTCTAAGCAGAATTCTGGAATAGAAATAATCCCTGAAATGCAAGCATTTTTCAAGCTCTCAAGATGCTCAGATGTAGCGTAGGAAATAGCGTAGAATGATCAACTGGAATACGGTTGTTCTGGGAACACTGAGGTTATTTTGGATTTCAAGAAAATACGGGGAAGGATTAAACCTTAACACGCTAACAGTGGCTAAAGTATAGTAAAAACGTGCACATTAACTTGATCATAAATTTCGCTGTTAAAAGGCCTTTGTTAAACAAAATTAATTTGTGATCATCTGTATATTTCCACCATTACAAAGTCTACGTCAATTTTATTAGTCAGCAGCCTTACTTTACTTGCAAAGAGTGAAAATCCTACCTCAAATGGCTTAAGTTGTCAAGGAAGAGGAGGGGTTGAAGTTTCCCATAATCGCCAGTTGAAAAGTATGATGATTTTTAGGCATGTATGCACATTGAGGGACTCGGAACATCAGGAGTCTGTATCTCTCCATCTCTCACCTCAACTTCTCTGTCGTCTTTTAGGGAGAATTCTTCCTCATTGTGGCCATGATGGCTCCCAGAAGTTCCAGGGTTCTAGCTGTAAGCATCTGAAAGACAAGAGCTCTACTGTCTTGATAATTCTGTAAAAGGTCACAAAAAAGATCTCCATGGGTGTACTGCCCATCCTTGATCCACTGTAGTCCATGTAAGGTATTCTGAGCTTAGCCAGGCCAGGCCCATGCTCTCCTCCTAGGAGACTGCAAATCTCACAAGTGCAAGGACTCTGTCTTGTATGCTTTTGTGAACTCAAAATGTAGCATACATAAAAGTCACTTAATTTATATTTGCTGAGTGAATTGTCTTAATTTCATTATCTTAATTTGCACATGCGTTAAATGAGAGAGATGACTAGCAGCTCAATGTATATTTAAACTGTGGCCCTCCAGCCCTACTGATGCACTATTATTGCTTGCATTCAACATTTAAAAAATTGAAAAATTATGGGGAGAAAGTGAAAAACTATTTGAATAATTAAAGGTAAAACTAGTTACACTTTAAACATATGCCTTTAAAAGTTATTTTATTCCTTCCACCTCCCCCTTTAACTACTTTGCTATTCACATAAGAAAGGACTTGCCTTTCCTTCTGTGTGGCTTCTAGCTACCCTTGGACCACATAGAAGTGTATTTGTCCTTGTTCTTAGTTCTCGGCTTTTCCCCATCCCTTGTTCACAAGTATACTTCACTCTCTCAAACTACTGTTTGATCTCAAACAAGTACCTTCCCTTCCTTGCTAGGTACAGTGTTTTCTGGAGGAGATGGTTCTGTTACCTTTGTCTTACCAAATGAAGGATGTGGCTCCCTGCAGGATATCTTACAGAGCAGTAGCAAGAAAATTTACTGCAGCAGTGAAAAAACATGACTGTAGATGGGACTTCAAAGCAGCTTCATTTCCAACAAATTAGCCATTAGTAAAAAACTATGTTCTCATTAGGAGACCAAAGGCTAACTCAGAATTACTAGTCAGCCATGATTGTATCTTCCTCTGACCAATTTCAATCACTTCTATCTGAGGTAGTAGCTGTACCCACAAATGAGGTGGATAATTAAAATTATACTATGTACCACTATCTGAGGATCATTATGTACTAGGCATCGTGCTAAGTATTTCATGTGCATTGTTAAACTTCTGTGACAAGATTGTTAGTTCGTATAAGCAATCCCATTTTATAGATGCAAAAGCTGTATTAGGATGTGTCACAACTTGCTTGAGCTCACTCTGTGTATAGGGGAAAAGCTGAGATTTGAATCCAGCTCTCTGGATGACACATCCTATCCTCTTTACCTTTGTGTTGTACAATGTACCTTAAATTCAGATGAGATGTTCATCTTGATTACACTTTTAATATTTGATACATACAAAAGAATGTATTTCCACAATTAGCAGTTTAAGATATATAAGACTACATTTATATCTTTAAGTCTTTATACTTCATGGCCTTTTTTGCTTTTTGTAACCCAACTTTTCTGCAAATATTGAAACAGAGTAATGAAATCTCAGATAATTAGCTGTGTCAGCATCCTGGAAAATACAGCTGAAAGTCATGGTTTCAGTAGGGGGGAAAAAAAGAGCCCTAGGCATAAAGTTCCACTAGAAAGTTCAACGTTGCTTGAAAAATAAAGAATAGTACCGTTAGAAAAACAATGAAGGGTTATGGCCTTTTTTATTTTATGCTAGCTTTCTAGCATTGTGACTTCTATTCTTCAATATTTTTCTATACATGGGACTGATAAGTAGTTGCATCATTTTAACTATCATGTTGACTAAAATATATTAATAATATTTACCATTTATTACAAATTTTCTGAGGTTTCTTTGAGAGAGTTAATTTCAGTATTCAGTAGCCCTATAAATTCTGATTCTAATGACACCATCTTGGTTTTTTATTTGTTTTGTTGTGTTTTGTTTTGCTTTACATATACCAAATTACGCCAAACTTATTAACACACACATCCTACCCTCTTCCCTTAGGTCAACATTATTGTAGAAATATTGCTTATCTGGATTATGTATGAATGAATTAATTCATAAAACCCGTGTATTGTCTTCTCTTTCAGTAATACTGTCATAGGAATTCTCACATGCCTATAGTAGATAATAAACTTCTATTCTCATTACAAGGGTTAAGTAACTAACATTTTACTTTTGATATTTGTCTGCTGAATTTTCTAAAGCATGTTCTGTTTATATACATAGTTATATATATATGTATATGTATATATAGATACATATTCATGAGAATGATGCTTAGTGAATTTTGTTTTGAAATGCTTAGTTTTGAAATGCTTAGTGAATTTTGCCATTTACTAAATTTCTCAAGCTATTAAAGACAAAGTCAAAGTAATGATTTACTATTTCAAAAATTGTATTTCCTAAAATGAAATGGAGGAAAATGCTGATTCTTATATCTTACTATACTGCTTTTTTCTATTACACACACAGAGTTCATCAGTGAAACTGCAGGTTTTATAATTAAATATAAAAATTGAGGATTTCACACAGATATGCTAATAACTCCATTAAACTTCTCCCTTTATATGTAAATTCGAGCCCAGATGTTGCATCATTTGCAAATCTTGCAATTAAAGCATTTTATAACTTTAGTTATGCAAAGGGGCAGCAGACTGGAAAATGGGTAAAATTGCTTGGCTAGGACATTACCATGGCAACACACTGACCTCCATTCAATTAGTTACCACTGAAGATTCAGCTATTAATTATAGTGGTCAAAAGTGGATATCATCTGGATCGCCTCTTACCTTTTTAATATGGACATTTTTCACTCACCATAAATCTTTGACTTTTAGAGACAAGGCTCCCAAACTGAAGCGTTAGAAGCGATACTGCTTAAGTACTGATGGAAGTGAGGGTCAAGAAGGGAATCCCATTTATCAGCCATATTCAGGATAGTTCTTCAACTTTCTGTGATCTAAGCACTCTGTCAGGCAGGCTTCAAAGTGAATATTCATTACTGCTCATATTCCTCATTGAACCCTTTGCATTATATGTGTCAGCAATTACCTCTCACTTTAGAAAGCCATCATTAATTAGGGCCACAACAATCACCAGGGGGCTTCTGAAATAGATAGATGTCCTATTTTTGGTTGAGTTTTACATTTCTCAGCAAAAAAGTTATTATTTTCTTGGCAGAGTATAAAAGAAGTGTTGGCATTACACAGGTATTTTATAAATGATGAAAAAACTTTTGCATTTTTATTGCTCACTTGAAGATAAGAATCTCATAGTCAGTGAAGGTAAAACATACTGTTATTACAGCACGTGTTTTAGTAAGTGCATCTGTAGTCCAAAATAATAAATGCTTTCAGACACACCAAAACATAGTCACCAACAACCCTAATACGTCAACACTACACAGATCATGACTTCTTCATTCAACAAAGATTAACTGACCATCTACTGTATACAAGGCACCATTCAGCATGCTAGTGTTATAGGGATGTCCAAGGGTGACAAGATTTCTGCTGAGTTGGAAAGAGGTAGAAAAATAATCATATGAAAGAAAAATAGATCATAAGAAGTGCTATGCCAAGAATTAAAACAAAGCTAGAGAATTACCAGATATCTATTTGGGGTAGTGTTATTTTTAGTGCTAGTAGTGTAGATGAAAATAAGTAAACACATTCAGAAAAAATTTTGTTGATTATCTTATATATACATATATACATATCTAAATGTGTGTATATATATGTGTATATACATAAATTTAAAGTTAAAATAAAAAATAAGGATAACTTAATATTCACTTGATTTCACAGCAGGCCCATGCATGAGAATGTTGGTCAGTTCTAATGAAGAAATTTATTTGGTTAAAGTTGAAAAAGCAGGGTTACAGTTTTTTAAATTTTATGACTAGTATGGCTGTGAACATTCCTGACGCATCTGTGCAAAAGTTTCTCCAATTATTATTCGAAGGGATGGGATTGCTGATTTTTATCATAAGAGAATAGTCAAGATTCTATCAATTAACAGCAAACTGAAGAGATAAACTGTCATCTGTTCCACCATATAAAACCTTATATAGCCTTGAAAATGTATGAATTATGGCTAAATACAAACAAGAGAAAATATTAATACAAAGTTGTATGAAAAATAAGGACCTGTAAAATTACATGCTAATATTTATAACAATAAATTTTAACAAACCAACTGTTTGAAATATCCATAAGGGTGGTATGTGTGTATAGATTTCTTTTTCCACATATATATGGATTTTTTTCCTCTTTACGAAAAGAAACAACAACGATAACTTTCAAGATATTAGTACCTTTGTTGGAGGAAGGAAACAAAGGGATGAGGTACAGAGAGAGAGCACAGAGTTTCATTTAAGCTTCTGGTACTCTAGTTTTTGAGTTAGGGTATGGATTCATTGTTATTCATTATGTTATTAAAAATTAATGAACAAAAGAGAGAAGAAAAGAAAGAAAAAAGAGAGAGGCAGGCAGGAAAGGGAGAAAGAAGAGGGAGGGAGGGAGGAAGGAAGGAAGGAAGAGAGGGAGGGAGGAAGGGAAGGAAGAAAGAGATAAAAGGGGTCCAATCATTCCAATTGATTGGAATGCATCATAAACTAGAGATTATGATTGATCCAATGTATTTCAACACAAAATTCTTAAAAATAAAAATACATTTTTATTGTATGACACTATTACATATACACAACAGACTTACTTTAGTAATAGAATAATTTCTTATAATGTTTGGTTTAATGATGGCAGGTTATTCTTGCTTTGGATATTACAGATTTTGATGCATCCAGTTTAAATCATATTGATTGAATTATTAAACAACTATTCCAAATCTTAATTTTAAGTATACTGAGCAAAAGCAGCTAAGAGCAAACAATAAAATCTAGAAAAATGTATATAATAAGTTCATTTTGATGGAGCTTTATGAAAAACTTTTTGTGACTAAAAGCACAAGTTGTGACTAAAGTTTTTTTTGAAGAAATTCTTGTGACTAAAAGCTTGTTGCTTTGTGACCCCAGTGACACATCACTGATGGAAGTTAAAATTCCACAGTAGCTGTCAGTAACTGAAAGTTCCTTGTTTACTTATCAATGTCTAAGTTAGTTAAAATTGGCATGAAAAGTGTTGATATTTTGTGTTCCCATAAAACATTATTATATACTTTGTTCCCTGTAATGCAATCAGTATCATTAGCATTTACACTGCTAAGTAACAATAATAATCTCCTGAAAACACTGCACATAGCACTATTAATCTTTTCTCTCACCAAGCACATTACCTGCACTTCTTATAAAGATCAGTTAAAGCTGGCCAGGAAAGAAAGCCATCTCTCCAAAATTGACAGGTAGAAGCATGGGTAGGAGAAAATGATTGTTCAGAATTGAAAGAGCTGCCTACATTATGGGCACTTGTAAGAAGGCTTATTACCTTTTTTTTTTTTTTTTACATTTTTAGAGACCTCAAGAAACTGACTAAAGTTGCATCGTTAGTCATTTTTCCCACTGTAAACTTCAGACCTCTGAGGCATTGTGGCAGCCTTGAGCTTTCAGTCACTGCTCTTTTGCCTGAGGGCACTAGGAAATCAGTAAAGTCTGTAGTGAAAAGGATTATCATCTAAACCCCTTCTTACTTCATCATTGTAACCAATTGCTTGACTCCCATTTTATGCAAAATTAAAAGTTAGCAACATTATGATTGCAACCCTTGGTGTTTAACTGGCTCTCTATTTTGGAGAGATGCAATTCAAATGCTAATCAAGTCTCTAAGCACCTTGCTTGATTTTCCTTTTTCTCTTTAGATTTCTTATCTTGGATTCTTCTTCTTTTTCCCTATACTTTTCTTCTGGCCACTTCCTTATGTCTTTCTTTTCTTCTTTTCTTTTTTTTTTTTTTCATGATTTTAAAAATATGTTTAAAAAAAAATGGCTAGGTACAGTGAGTCACCACTGGAGTCCTAACAGTTTGAGAGGCCAAGACAGAATAATCACTTGAGCCCAGAGTTCCAGACCACTGGGAAACATGGTGAAACACTGCCTCTACTATATATTAGCAGGGCATGGTGGCACGCACCTCAGTCCTAGCTACTTCAGAGGCTGAGGTTGGAGGATCACTTGAGCCCAGGAGGTTGAGGCTGTGGTAACCCATTATCACATCACACACTCCAGCTTAGATGATGCAGCGAGATCCTGTCTCAATACATAAATGAATAAACAAAGAAACAAAATATGTTAAAATAATAAAAACTATATTTAATTACATATTATAGAATTACTTTAAAAAGTGCACATTTTCTGTAATTTCAATACGCAAACATAGTTACTATTATCTCTTTTCATGGCATGTGTTCTTCTGAATGCTTCTTTCTAGGTACATATTAATAGATTATGTCAGTCTTATATAAAATATGATCATACTTTACACTTCCTTGAAACTTGTCTTTTTAACTTAACGGTGTTCCTCGAGTCATGTCTTTTCATGCTAGAATATACTACACATACTTGTCTCATTCATTTAGCTGAATAATATTCCACTGAATAGCTTTTAAGCTTATTTTGTTTAAGTTATCCTTTATTAATAGTTATTGTGCTTTCATAAAGAGAATACAATGATGGTATAAATTTCCCTGAGATAAATTTCTACAGTGAAGCCTTCATACATAGGATACATTTTTTTAAAACTTAGATTGAGGAGCCAGTTCAG
The DNA here is from genome assembly GCA_963573385.1 of Cacajao melanocephalus. NCBI lineage: Eukaryota > Metazoa > Chordata > Mammalia > Primates > Pitheciidae > Cacajao > Cacajao melanocephalus. The sequence goes on from CAUYLG010018942.1 coordinate 39,244, forward strand.
AGTTATTTTGGACATACTCATGTTCAGCTCCCTTAGAAATACTTAAGGGAGGCATTAAGTATAGATTTGCACTTGAATATTCAATTCTGGAGTGCAGAGAAATAATCTAGGTTTAGCTATACGTTTCAGATAATCCATGCCATGATGATTTATTATAATGCAATTATACCATATTATATGATTAGTATTTGTCTTTGATATATTTTCCAAGGGTTGGGGGAAGGTGAGAAATGTGTGTGAAAAATGTGTGTGCATATTTATACACATACATATATAATATGTATAAATATATAATTCCTACATAATGTATATAACATATATACTCCATTACAGAGCTCCACATCTGTATTTACCCATCTACTTGTAATATGACTTAGGGTAGTATATTGCTCTGTATACTGTTGGCCTGTGAGAATTGGCTTACTCTGTACTGTAATTTCTCTCAGCTAATGGGTTATGCCTTATTTTTCTTCCATTTCCTGTGTGTCCTGGTACCCGTAATGGCTGACCAAGACAAAACCCAACAGATATTTTAAAAGGAAGCCTATGACTTAGATGTCAAAATGCAAGTTTAAGAAAAAATAGAAAATTAATATTTTAAAGAATTGGCTGAAGAAACAAAGAGCTTGTTGGGATTAATAGAAGTACTTTGCCATTAAGGAGGCAAAGTAAATAAATAAATAAACAACTTTGCCACCACTGAGGGTTATTAAACAGTTGTATGAGTGAGAGATGGGAAAAGTCATGGCCAGGATATGTCCAGTCTTAGATGATTTGAAGGGGATGAAGGAGCCATTGTCAATATACAGTGCTAAGAACATTTTTTCCCAGTAATTATGCTTTAAAGACCCTTTAGAGAACTAAATAGCAAACAGTCCCATTTCCAGACCTGCCTTGGTCAATTGAAGATTTTGGTGTCTTCCAGTATGGATTATAGACAAATGCTTGCTCCGGGGAAATTTGTTACTGGCTATTAATAAAATGAATAGAGAAATTGAGCATAATCCTTCATAAGAAACATTTATAGCCATTAGGCAGAGCAATTTTATGCTTGTGAAATCAATAATAATTTTATTGGATGTGCATTTTCTTTGCATTCACAAGTTTGTTTTCTAGCACTGTATTTTCAGTGTACTTTACTGAATATCAGTAATACCTGCAAGAGATTAGAAATGTTAAATATCAAATTAAGTGGCCTTTTCCACAGGTAGTTTGAAAGGCACTGGAGATGACCCAGAGGAAGAATATAGCAGGTACAGTGAATTGAAACATTAGTATCAAATCTGCAGTTCCCTTGGATTTCTCAAGACTAAAGACCACAAATCAGGCTCACTCTTGGTCCTTATATGTATGAAAGGATGTTACTGGTTATTTAACTGAAGAAAGGGCTACACCACGTTTAGAGCCCCAGTGCTTTTCAAGGGCATGGTTATAATTGCTGCACCAAATAAAAACATTAATTGCATGATTTAAAGCAAGACCTATAGAAGCTGTTATCCACTCAAATGCATTGTCAATAAATCATTTTTGTTTAGGTCTTTCTAGTGATTATGTAGAAATCATTTCTAGTGTTGTAGTTCATTTTAAAACATTAAGAGCTTAGTTGTTGCATTCCCCCTGAATAATATTTTATAAGCTAATGATTTGGTGAATTTGTTTATTTAAATCAAGTGATTTTGATAATTAGACACTCAGAATCTATACCTATGGAATGTTTATGGACTTATTCATTTTAAGTACTTAATTTTTTTAATCAACTAAAGTTTTCTCTAATGTACGTAGCCTATATATCTATAGGTAGACAGGTGAGGATATTTTTTTTCTTAAAAATATTAAAATATGAATAGAGTAATGGAGAATTTTACAAGATATTAGATACAGAATATTTCTCAGTGAAAGTAATAAAAAATGAATAGAGAAGCAACCACATTTAAGTGAGTAGCTAGACTTTTTTCAACCATAAAAATCACATTATCCATATTATCCATTTTATTTACATGTTAATTGAATTTGTTTGGTCATTGTCAAGTGACTAAGATAAAGTCTCTAAAGTAGATACAATGTTTTATGCATTTTCTGGAAGTTTCTGGCTGTAAGTAGGCCAAATCAAAAAGTTTGAACAAGAAATTTTAAGTGACCTTAGTACTCTAAAGTAGGAAAATACAAGAACTTGAGAAGGGCACAATCACGAGATTTTTGAAAACACCATTTAATGTAAACCAAAAAATATCTGAGACAAGTCTCTTGATTAGTTTAGAAGTTTATTTTGTCAAGGTTAAGAACATACCCATGACACAGCCTCAGGAGGTCCTGAGAATGTGTACTCAAGATGGTCAAGTCACAGCTTGATTTTATATATTTTATAGGGTCAGATATTACAGGCAGACATCAATAAATACAGGTAAGGTGTACATTGGTTCTGTTTGGATAGGTGGGATTTCTTGAGGGGGTTGGGAATCCAGGTCATAGGTGAACGCAAAAATTTCCTAACTGACTATTGGTTGAAGGAATTGTTTCGCCTAAAGAGTTGAAGTCAGCAGAAAGAAATGCTTGGGGTTAAGATAAGGGAGATTTTGGAAGCCAAGGTTCTTGTGTCTACAGAATGTAAATTTTTCTCACAAGAGACAGCTTTGCAGAGTCATTTAAAAACATGTCAAAAAATATATTTTGGTATAAAATACTTCAATTTCTTTCAGGGCTTGTTATCTGTTATGTGATGCTATACTACAGTCAGTTGGAATTTGGTATCTTGTTGCTACAAAGAATCTTTTTTGTTAGTGTTAAAAATAATAGCTCAGAGCCTCAAAGAAAATGAGCATTTGAACAGAAGTTTCTCAGCAAGGCAAATTTACTTGTGCAAAGCAGTGCTACTTGTAAGTCTGGTTGCCAGGAGAGCACACTGAGCAAAAGAGGGAAGGAGTTTTATTCCTAACGCAATCAATCCCTGCTACTGTGTCTGGTTCCCATTGGCTGGAGTTGGACTGTACAATCTAAGCTGACCTGGACTAGCTACTTCAAATGGAGCAAGGGTGAAATCTACAAAGGTGGAAAAAGAGTTTTGGCAGGAAGGGAGAGGCTGTCTGCTACAGTATGAGACATGTCTAGGCATGTCAAGGCACAGCACAGGTGAGAGGGGCCAGTTTGCAATAGTGAGGAGTTACAATGAACAAGGAAGTTAGGCTTCGAAAAACAGAGAACAAAGAACAAGGAAGTGGAACAGGCTGAACCTTTGAAGAGGAATTCACTGTATCTAATAGTAGTCCTAAGATGTTCATTTTAATGTTAACACCAGTCAGTTACTCCTGAATTCCAAAGAGAGGAGGGTATAACGAGACATAGTCAATGCCCCACTTCCCATCATGGCCTGAACTAGTGTTAACTTTGGAGGCTCTTGGCCAAAAGAAGAGATCCATTCAGTTGGTTGAAATTTGGAAAGCTCTATTCTGAGGCCAGAGTGATTCTTCCAAGACAACTGACCATGTTACCATAGGGCAACTTCTTTTTTAAAAAAATTTTTTCATTGTTGTGGGTACATAGTAGGTGTACATATTTATGGGATACATAAGATACTTTGATACATGATTACTTTTTTCTTCCCTTATTTTTCTCTAGTAAACCTTTATTAAACACCTAATTCTGGAGGCACTGTGGATTCAAAAATAGCTAAAATATGTTTCCCCCTTTTGCGGAACTCAGAATTTTTTTTTAGAGGATAAAAATAAACATTATAGTCAAAGTGGAAGAATAGGGTAGTACTAATGGGACTCAGGTGAGGAGCACCTAACTCAATTTCAAGAGCTGCAGAATATTTTTTTCAGTGAATGTAATATCTCATCTAGACTTAAGGTATTTATCAGCAACATGGAAGGGTTAGGAGAGAGAAGGAAATGCAGTGGATAGAAGAAGAGCTATATCAGGAACAGGGGACAGTATGAACAGAGTTGAGGAGTCAGGAAGGAAAACAGTATGTGCAATTCATTTAGTTGAATGGTGACATGTGAGGCAAGGAGTAAACTGATATGAGCTGAGACAGGCCAGTGAGAAAGGACATGGAGTGTCCTTTACCAGATGTGGAACAAATTGAACTCAGGTCCACAGATGAACAGGGAAATGCAGAAAAATCTGAGGCAGATAAGTCAGGGACAGACTTGGATTTTATATAAAGCATCCTAACACCCATGGAGATTTTAGAGGAAGTGGATCACAGAAAAGAAGTGTGGTTAGTAGTTTAGGTATAAAATAATGTGTATCTGAGCCAAGAAAGTGTATCAGTGGAAAAGTGGAAGAGACCTGCTTGAAAAATATTTGAAAGGGATAAAATATGCTGGACATGAGATGCAAAGGAAAAGAAGAGATCAGGGATGTCTCCTAGACTTTTCTTGGGCAACCAATTCAGTTTGGTACCACCAATAGACAGAGAAATCAGGTTTAGGGTGAAGAAGATGAGCTCATATTTAGGCAGACTAAGTTTGTAGAGCCAGTGTAATATCCACATGGAATGCGTGGCTCAGAAAAGATCTCTGGGCTGCAGAATGCATTTTGCTATCTTCCACATATAGCTCCTTTTTGAAGGGAGGGCAGTAAAAGGCAGAGATAAGATGTAGCACAGTCTTCAGCAGATCTTTCCAAAGATTGTTTAGTGCTTCAATAGCGTTTTCTTCCTAGCTTTATTCTAACAAACAAATGTCTGTTGTGCTCCTGCCTTCACCTGGAATAGCTAGGAATAATGACAGACAAGTGACTGATCATAACATATGGCCAAATAAATAAAGATAGGAACAAATCTCCAGGGGTGCTGAGAGAAATTAGTCATTCATTAGGACGTTAATTGGAAGAAAGAATGAGGCCAGACTCCAAGTGAAAATGAAATTTGAGCTGAGACTTGAAGAACAGCTAGGACCTAATTGTGCACAGCAAATACACAGTTTGAGTTAAGAGGTAAGAAATAGTCTAAGAAAATGCATTTAGCTGGGACAGGCCTGGGAGTGACAATTGTTGATAGGATAGTGAACATATGGAGAAAGGGGGCAAAAGGGTATAAAAAGAGAGAGCTGGCCCAAATGATGGAAAAAGCATTTTAGTTCCAGGCAAAAGGGACCAGATTTTAGTTTATAGGTTATGCCCTATGGGGAAGTTTGTCAACACTGAGGACACAACTAGAATTGTGCTTTGTGGAAATTAAACAGGCAACATTGTGTAAAAGGGGTTGATATAGATCACAGAGCCTGTTATGTCCATCCTAATTGTCTAATTTGAGAAAAGGTTAAGGTCTGATGTTGGGTAGTGACCAGTGGAAGTGGAATGGAGAGTAAAGGTGGGAGATTTGTTGAAAGAAGATATCTTAAGTGCTTAGACTAATTCAAGGTGAGGGAAGAAAAACTGAAGGTTACTAACATTGATACCAGGAAGAATCATGTGCCTACTTACTAACTGAACTTGGGTAAAGAGGAAATACCATTTAAAAGGAAGTATATCAAGATCACATTTGAACACTGTGAATTTGAAAATCTGATGGGACGTACATAGGAAAAGTCCAGAGGGCTTTGGAATTTTAGTACAGAGCTTGGGACAGAGGTTTAAAGTAGAGATAAATATGCAAAACTTATACTTTTGTTATGTGTTTGAAAAGGCCTTCAGGTCACACAGGTTGGACATATAAAAATGATGTGGGTTTCTACCGTAACCAACACTGAAATCAAACTTTCTTAAGAGTAAAGAGTAAGTCTTACTTTTCTTTAAACATACCCTCCTCAACTTCCCATGCATTGCTGGGTGCTGGATATCAGTAAGCTCAGTAGACGTTTAGGTAGTTGAGTTGAATGGAATAAAGTGAAATATAATTAAAAGTGGTCAAAGCAAAATATTGAGGAAGTTAAGTCATAAAGTTTAAGGGACAATTGAAGAAGTCAGAGCTGATATTGGAGTGAGGTGAAGTCAGTCAAGGAGAACCGGGAGAGAGTACTGGAAAGAATGTGATCAACAGAATCAAATGCTGCAGAGATGAGCTGTGTGAGGACCAGTAACAGGCGGTGTGTGAGATTTGTGGTTGAATTTGTCACAGATAGAACCATTTGATAGAACCATTTTTTTCCCAGTATTTTGAGATCTGCCAAAGCTAGATCATGGCTGAGGAGTGCGTGGAAGTTACATATAAACTATTCTCTCTTTCCATTCAATGTTTTCCTTTCCTATTCTCAGCTTCCCGATTCTTTCTTTTCAGATTCTACATTCATTCCTCCATTTCTTATTGCAGTCTCTGCCCTGCTTAAGTTGTAAGTCTGATAACATTGAGCTGACAAAAATACTTCACATATACTATTGTAATCCTCACATAGCAAAGGAGATATCATCATTCCATTTGAATAATTGATATTTTAAATGAAGTTTAAATAAGTTAAATAACTTGCTTAAATTTATGTGTCCAGAAATTGAGTTAACATATGAATCATATCTGATGTCAAATGTTGCACTCACGTCTTCTGATATCTCTGTTTTCCCTCTTGTCAATGCACTAAACTAAAATTCTAAAGTCCTAGACCACAAGCCTCCTAGGTCCATCCTCACTATACCCAAATTTCAACAGCAGAGACATTTTAGGCCAATGATGAAACAATACCAGTAAGTATATTCAGCATACAAGTTTTTCAAGATTTAATATTAGGAATTCTTAAATTCATATCTCAGCCTCTCATGAGGAAGTTGCTCACTTCCTTTGATTCCTGACACTGTGAATGACCAAGACTCTGAACTTAAAACATAAAATTATTTTTTCATATTATATCAGCTTATCATTTTAAACTCATATTTATCCCTTTCCAAACTTTCCAAAGGAGGTCTTGAGTTCAAGTCAAATGAAAACACCAACATTGGAATATTGTTAACTGATTCTGACCCCATATTTCTCAGGTCTCTGTCTATTGGAAAGTGAAAAATCTAGTCCAACTGATTATTTCACATCTAATATCTCACCCCACCATCAAAACCATCCTGGCTTTTAGGCTGATTTCCATGTTTTTTTCACTGATAAAAACTTAATCAAACCAGTTTATGTCTGATTTACTTTATTATCACAACATAAGCACCCATTTGAAAATTAATTATGTTATTGATTCCATTTATTTTTAAATCTTGTCGGTGTGTTCAAAAAATAACTAATAATGATTTAGAAAACTGTTATCCTCAGCAGTGACAGCATTTCATCAATAGTTTATTGATTTCTTCTCTGATAATATTTCTCTGTTAAGGACGTGGCATATATAACATTTCAGAATGCATTTAACTCGGAGGAACAGGCTCATATTCATTTGCATATGTTGTACAGGGGACCATTCACAGGGATGTTTTATGGTGGCAACGTACTTGTACTGAGAAACTGACAAAGGTAGTGAAATGCATGTTTCTTAATAGCATAAAAACGTCCCAAGGGAGCAGTTACAGGTGAGGGCAGTTAAATTTTAAAATCATACAAAGAAGTTAGGTCTATCTCAAAGTGACTTTTGGGTTAGTTATTAATAGATAACTGTGGAAACCCTAAGAACTGATGACAACTTGCCAATCTACTTAGAATACAATTTAACTAAAATATTTCATACACTCAATATAAACAAGTTTCCCGAATGCAGTTATCTGTTTTTTCCTCTTACTGTAAAAGCAGCTATTGAAAGCAAATGCAAATCAAATAATGTTTGCCAAAAACATAGAGAAGGTTTGGGCTTTTTTGTGGGTTTCTGTATTCTTGCTTTCTATTCTTTTGCTTTCTCTGTAAGCAGTAGTTGTAGAAAGACCACTAAGTTATTTAATAACTGACCTCGAACTAAAATTAAAAATAAGCAGATTAGAGATCAAATCAGATAAAACGAAACTAATTTGATGAACATTAAGGATTAGTGTATTTTAGAGTAATTAGGTATAAACTTTTTTTGTAAATGTTATTATTGTTCTTATTATTTGGGCTATTTTTAGCAATGATCAGACTTTTTGGCTCATAAGTACTCTAAACAGTTTTAAACTATATATTTCTCATTCTTTGCTATCTCAAGAATTTTTTCTTATTATATAACAAAAGATAGAAAATGTTAAATATTTCATAAGATTACATAAAAATTATAATTATGACAAATATTCTACAGCATGATTTGATAAAAATAGGTTTTTATGCACTACTGAATAAAACACAGCAAGTTTGGAAAAAAATAACTATGTAACATTTTTATCCATAGATTTTGTCCAATGTATCTCAAAAATTTTGTAAGCCCCTGAAGCATGTTATTTAGATTTTAAAAATGAGTTGTCAAGAATTCTAGTGCTGTGGCTGCTATGAATTCAAAAAATCCCCATAGAGACCAACATACTTCTCTTTCTATGCTCAGTACCAAACAATATCATTAGTCCATGTCAAAATTACAAACTCAGGTTGGACTGCAGTGGTGTCATCATGGCCGACTGCAGCCTCAACCTCTTTGACTCAGATGATCCTCCCACCTTCGCTTCTGGAGTATCTGGGACTACAGGAATGTACTACCATGCCCAGCTTTTTTTTTTTAAATTGTACACAGAGAGACTTGCTATATTACCAGGGCTTGTTTCAAACTCCTGGCCTCAAGTGATCCTCCCACTTCAGCCTCCCAAAGTGCTGGAATTACAGGCTGCACCTGATCCTTAAATACCATTAAAGGCCAATCAGGTATCTTATATAGGTGAAGTCCCTGGTGGAAGATGGCTTGGTCAATAAAGCTTGTTAGATATGGATAATTTAGGTCCTGCCCAAAGACATCTAACTTAAAAAGCAAAAACAAAAACCCAGAGTTGGCCAAGCAAAACCACTGTACAACTTGGGCTGAAGTAACTCCTTTATTCACACCCAAAGTTTGAAATAAGATTACTTTGATTTACCAAGGAAAATCTTCTAGGATGATGGGGCATAAATTTCAGAATTATCCCACAATTAGGATGTTTTGCCTGTTAAAACAAATTAAATTCAGACTAGCTTGGAGCTTCCAAACTCAGAGAAAAAAAAATCAGTTAGCATCTAATGTTGCCATGGTAGTAATAACAAGACTTGTTTGGTCATCTATAGTTTATTTCTGAGGAATTCAAAGTGTAATTTGAGAAACAGGAAAATAGAAAAGCTGACTGCAGCGGTTGGGATGGTTTCTTCTTTCATCTCTGGGGAAAAAGGATGGCTAAGAGGGCAGATGGAAAATCTGCTATGAAAAATAGAATGAAAGGCATTTTAGGAGGCAAACTTAACATGAGATGCCCTTTTGGTAGGAGAACAAGAGGGGCACGGCTCTCCCAAGAAGTTACCGTACTCTTAAGTTTAGTATTACAGATCATGATGTTTAAACATATCAAAACAGGCTGCTCTGACCCTAAGAAATGGGAAGTACTCTTTTCATCTCATATTATTATCCTTTCTGTGTTTGAAGGGAAACCCACTCAATCCTATCAAAACTGCTAAGAAATGGGGTGAAAACTGATGAAAAGAGAAAGCATTATAGATGTTTCAGGGAAAATAAAATGCTCTCCTAACACTGCTTCTATGCAAATGCATCTGTAAAATATTTTTATAGAGCACAGAATTCCATTAAAAAAAGGTAAAAACATATCTATTCCCATAGCTTGGGAAAATAGCTTCCATTTTGGCAAAGAGGACAAGAAGAAACCACACAACAGGAAGTCCTAGGTTACAGTAATCTGGGTTTGGAGGCCAAGAAAGAGGGAATACAAAAGGAATGTGCAACCAGGAAACCAGTGCAAAGGTTCTATCAGTCATGAGTATGGCCAGTTTTATTCTACTGCCACCCCACCTGCCCCGTTTCTTTATAAGAGAAGCAATAAAACGATAGATAAGGAAGTAAAATGTTAGCATATTCTTTGGCTTCAATAAACTGATGGACCTCCATCAGCCTGGGACCATAGATCTCTCTGAGACACAGATAAAAGCAATGTGGTACATGCTCAATGCTATTACATCTTAACTACTGTTAAGAGCTGAATTGCCATTATTATTGCTGCTCGCAATGTTTATTAATTTAATTAATGCTTTGTTTTCATCAATACATTAACCACTCAATTTTTCTTCTCAGCACACATTTTCATTATTGTATCCTGTGAATCCTAATTTGAAGCAGAGCCTTTAATTCAGGGAGACTTGCTTTCTCATACTACTCAATATGTAATAATACTTTCTTAATTGTGCTTCTGCAATCATATTTTTCCCATGATAAGGCGTATACTAATTGATATTAATATAATTAAGGCTGAATATAATAATAAGTGTCTTATATAATAAAATATTGAAGTTACATGGTTTATGAATTTTATATTTATTCAACAATTCTCATTTGTTTGCATTTATACAAAAATACCTTCTATAATTTTTAGGTAGATGTATAAACCTTAGGAAACGGTTATAAAGTCCTTATAAAACTGGCATGCAAGTTAGTTTTAATTCGTGTTTTCCTTTAAGGGTTCTGTGTATTTTAGCTTTTATAAATTTTATAAATTTCCCTGATTTTAATAAGTTTTCTTTAAGAAAGAATGACATAAATCATGTAGTAGGTTTTTAGTTTTTTTTAAATAGTAGTTTCTTTCAGGTGTGTTTCTAGGCTAGTTTTGCCAGAAAAAGGTCAAATTATTTGGCCTTCATCATCCCATGGGTTTGTAAAGAATGAGGGATCAAATAGCCTCTGTACGGCTGTCAGAAATGTCACCTATATTAAATATACTACATAAAAGTCAGTCAGCAAGTGTCAAAGCAGAGATTTAAACCTAAAGCCATCTGGCTCTAGATGCTATGCTTTCTACCCACTGGGCAAATCTGCATTCTTAATTCATACTGATATATTATACGCTATAAGGAGCATGAAAGGGTGACTATCTCTGCCTTGTTCACCATGGTATAACTAGAGCCTTCCATGGTGTCACAATGAATAAATATATTTTATAATAAGGAGTACATGTATTTAGAGTATTTCGAAAAATGGTTTTTACCCTTATGTTATTTATACATTATTAATTATAACGTATAAATTTATTACCATCCTACAACTATTGCCTTCACCCTCTAGAAATGATTTTATTATTGTTATTTTATGCTATTATTGTTTTTAAAAATTGGTCATTTTGTATGCTTGACTTATGAACGCTTAAAATGAATGACTTATTTTAGACTAACTTATTTTTTTTTAAATCCACTGGTTAGCTTTATTCTAGATGCTGTGAATAATCCACAGGAAGTATATCTTTCTTGTCTTCAGACAGGTGACAATCCTGTCGGAGAAATTGGCAACAAATAAATGAAAAGTTAAGAGTACTTTAAAAACAATATGCCATAAGGCATTATGTGCTTAACTAACAGACAGGTCTTTTCTAAATAGTCATGTAAAGCAGAAATAATTCATGGGTACATCTAATTGAGGCAAATTTTACATAAGATGACTCTATTACAAATGCAAATGGAAAAATAAGTGGGATATTATATTAAACATAAATTCACTTTGTGCTTTTTTTTTCCCCCTCATGCCATGTTGGCCATCTAAATATCAGGTACTATACTCATGAGTACTTGGAGAATAACTTTGGCCTTCTCCCCCGTAGAATGTAAAACCTAAACTGAAACTACTGCTTTTTTAATATTGACACATTAGTCAAAATACACCCTGATTTGAAAAGCTATTCACTCTTGAGTGCATTTTAATATTTAATGTTGTCATTTGAACAGCATGGGCCACACAATACTTCTCAGGAAATATAATTTCAAACCATAAATCTGAAAATTCCAGTCATTTATTCTCATAAGTTGCTATTTTATAACTCTAAAATCACAGATAAAGTTTCCTTGCTTAGCAATACAACAATGTGATATAGGGAGGAGATTCTAAAGTAATGCTAATAGTCATAAAAGATTTATAAGAATATTAAAATATAAGTATATGAATATTACATTTAAAAATAGATATTTTGAAAAATATTAAAAATAACCTATAATCAGTACATGAATTTGTTTAGCTAAAGGCCTATTCATATATATTTGTATTTTTTAAATAATTTAAATTACTGCTATAATTTAAATAGTATAGTAAATGCTATACTATTTTTTAATCTGGAAGCCTTAATTTAAGAACATTTCAGAAGTCTATTCCAGTTTATTCAAGAACTGATTTTACATGATGTTTTTTATGTAGCATTTATTAAAAACAAATGAATAAACTATGGTTTCTGCCCTCAAGGAGTTCACAAAGATACATTTTATATCATTTATGATTAAGATGGTCTATGAATAAGTGAGCCTAAAAACATTACCTCAACAAGAAAGAGTTTATTTTTATTTTTTTTCAAATAAATATCCACATGAAGAAATCTTAGGGCAAGGAAGCCAACCTCTAGCTTTCTGCCTTGCCGTCACTAGGGTGTGGACTTCTTTGTGGGCCGAGATAATTTCAGACCTCATATTTACATATCAAGCAGAAAAATGAAGAACAAGGACAAAGGGTGAATGCCAGCCATGTTTTAAGAAAGAGCCCCCAAAACTGACACATAAAACTTCTATTTATGAATTTGGTCAGGACTTCATGTCCTAGTGACATTTAGCTCTAAATAGCACTAGATAATATCTTATTTTGGAAGAAAGTGTGCCCATTTGAAAGAAAACAAAGTTCTATTTATTTTGGAAGAAAGGGAAAACAGATTTTAAGGGATCTTACCATCGTCAAGTAAACAAAAATACTTATAACACAATATGAAAAGCCCTATAACATTGTAGATATAAAGTATATGAGAAACATAAGTAAAAATAAGAGTGTTTGTACATTTGAGGGAGGAAGACAGCGTACAACATCAATATATTTTATACCTAGATGCTTTAGGTTAGAGGTACGTAGTTTGAATTACTGACTCAAGCATAATGACCATCTTCGACTTTTCATGCATTTTATTCTTCATTTGCCCTAAGAGTATGCTCATCTCCATGGCCATGAACAGCAAGCAGTTTACGCTAATCTCTTTACAGCTTCACAGACATAAGGTGTTATATTTGATTGGTTAAAGCCAGCTACTTTTATGTATAAAATGAAAAGTATTGCAAATTTATTGATACACATATCTTTGATTTTCAGAAGTTTTAAGCTTTTCTAATTTTTTATATTTTCATTTAATTTTAATATTTATTATATTCTCCATGTGAGAATTTTAACCATTAGTTTGGATTCCAGTGTCTGTCTGTGCTCTTTTTACTACATATGTGCCTTAAGTGACAAAATAATAGTAAAAGTCTATGAAGCAGTAAAGGTGAGGGGAAGCAGTAAGGGTGAGGGAAAACAGTAGCAACTAATGCTTTCCAGGTTATCCTAAATCCATTTCTCCTAGTAAACTCTTCTGTGTCTTTCTCAGGGCCATTTACTAAAACATAATGCTTCAGTAACATTTACTAAAACAGTGAAAAGTTCATCTCCAGTATTCTCTTCTTTTATTATTTAACCCTATGCAAGATGATTACAGTCCTCATCTCACCAGTGAAGGTTTTCTTTTTTCTTTTCCTTTTTTTTTTTTGAGATAGAGGGAGTCTGGCTCTGTCACCAGGCTGGAGTCCAACGGTGCGATTGCAGCTCACTGCAACCTCCCCGTCCTGGGTTCAAGCAGTTATCCTGCCTCAGCCTCCCAAGCTGGGATTACAGGCGCCCACCACCATGCCCAGCTAATTTTTATATTTTTAGTAGAGACGGGGTTTTGCCATGTTGACCAGGATGGTTTCGATCTGTTGATCTTGTGATCTGCCCGACTAGGCCTCCCAAAGTGCTGGGATTACAGGCGTGAGGAAGGTTTTCTTAAAGATCTGCAATGACCGAGTCTTATGGACTCTATAGCAGTGATTTTCACCCTTCATTGAGCATCAGAAACATCAGGAGTATTTGTTAAACTACTGAGGGCTGAGCCCCACCCTCAGACTTTCTAGCCAGGTGGTGGCAGGGGGCGGGCAGGTCTGAGAGTTCAAATTTTTAACTGGCTAGCAATACACTAACAAGTTCATTTTCACAGGAGTCTTGTGGTCATTTTACTGACAAGGAAAGGCAGGTATAGAATTTAAATAAGCTTCTATGCTCCAAGTTTCAGAGTCGTTCGTATGTTGTAAAATGTTGAAATAATGTCTGATTCGTAGTAAATAGAAATCAAGAAATGTCAACTTTTTTTCTTTTTTTTTTTTTGAGATGGAGTCTCGCTCTTGTTGCCCTGGCTAGAGTGCAATGGCATGATCTCGGCTCACTGCAACCTCCGCCTCCTGGGTTCAAGCGATTCTTCTGCCTCAGCCTCCCGAGTAGCTGGAATTACAGGCATGCAACACCATGCCTGGCTAGGCTAATTTCTTTTGTATTTTTAGCAGAGACTGGGTTTCTCCATGTTGGTCAGGTTAGTCCCAAATTCCTTACCTCTGGTGATCCGCCTGCCTCGGCCTTCCAAAGTGCTGGGATTGCAGGTGTGAGCCACTGTGCCTGGCCAAGAAATGTTAACCTTTAAAAACACTGAAAACAATTGTGTGTCAGCTGTGACTAGCCTCATTTTCAGATTTAATAAAGTTCAGATGTGGAGAAGAAGGATTTGCTTTCATCATTACAGAGTTCTAGGACCAATAGGATCATTGTTTTTAGCAATGTGTAAATGAAAATAGCACCAAATTCAAAGATTTGTTTGTGCAAGTCAAGAATAAATAATAAGCTTCACACAAAAATTTATTGTAAATAATTCCTTTGGTTTAATTTAATTTTTTCATTGATAATGCATTCCCTTAATCACCAGAAAAATCAATGTAACCTGTTTATTAGACTTATACTCTTATAATGTGATCTATGTAACAGAATGGAATGGATGGGTTGAAAATGCTTTGAATCTAATATGGAAAATTAGCTGATTTCAGTGCTATTTTTCATACATTCAGAATTGGAACTCTCCCACTGAACGTGGCTTTGAATATTAAATTGTTATTCATTTTATATATTCCGGCCAATCACAAATTTCAATCAGAGAGATTTCTTCAATAATACTTTGTATTTTCTAGAAATCTACATTCCATTCGGTACTCTATAAACAAAATAGGAAGGAGGGAACTAGGGACTTACATCCAAAACTAAAGCCATTCCATTTTCTTTCAAAAATCAAATTGAAAAAAAATCTCAATAAGCAAAATATAGAGATCTATTGCCTTTCTTAAAATTGCCGAGTGTCTGGGCGCAATGGCTCATGCTTGGAATCCTAGCACTTTGGGAGGCCAAGACGGGTGGATCATGAGGCGAGGAGTTCAAGACCAGCCTGGCCAGCACCGTAAAACCCCATCTCTACTAGAAATACAAAAATTAGCTGGGCGTGGTGGCGGGTGCCTGTGATCCCAGCTACTGGGAAGGCTAATGCAGGAGAATTGCTTGAACCTGGGAGGCAGACGTTGCACTGAGCTGAGATGGTACCACTGCACTCCAGCCTCGGTGACTAGACTCCATCTCAGAGAAAAAAAAATTGCGGAGCAACTCAACAGATGCTATTAATCTTGGAAGGGCACTTAACATGGCAGCACCCACACCCCAACCCTGGGAGGGAAAATGTGTAGTGCTGGGCACCAGCCCCCTCCCAGCACTCCCCATCCCAGTATCAAGCAGAGACCTCAGAGGTCTTCATCATTGGCCATCATCCTTTAACTAAGGGAACCAGGCTGAACCCTGAGTTTCAACTGACAGCAGTCACTCAAGTCCTTTCCAAAAGAATGTCAAGATTTTGCAAAGATAAAAAGTGAGAAAATTCTAGTAGAGACTATGTCACCTAACCCTAAAGTGAGAAAATACTAGTAGAGACCATGTCATCTAACTTCCTAGTGTGTGTGCACACATACACACACACACACACACACACACACACACAGAGAAACCTGTAAAACATGCAAATTAAATAGCATAAACAAACTGCTTCTCAAACTTTAATGTGTTTAAAAACCAGATTCTGACTTGATAGTGCTGGGGTGGGCCTGAGATTGTCTCTGCGTTTCTAATATGCTTCCGGGGTCTTCTCCAAGGTGAGTAACCACATACTCAATAGCAAGACCTTCACACAAAGGCTTCATTTTTGAGAAGGTTTGTCTATTTCTTTTAAATCAAACTTCACTATGTGGTAAAATTTAAATTTCTGGTATACAATGAGTAGGGAAAAACAGCAAAAAAAAAACCCACAACCAACAACAAAAAATCCTTTGTATCTTTTAAAGCAAAACATAGCAGCTCCTTTGTAGAGTGTCATAAAATATTAATTGTGTTTAATTTATGGGTAATAGAAGTAGGAGATTTTGCAGCCCATAGCCATAGACTATTCTTCAAAATATAAGGCTGTCTTTAGTAAAAATCTCTGCATTAGTTTCATGTCTCTCTGACTAGAAAGTTCCAACCTGCCTCTGCAAATATTCCTGAGTTTCCTCCAGTGGACAGTTTTCCTGAAGGATATGAGGAATTAGTAAAACTCCTTCCACTGAATCTTGTAAGGACTAGCTAAGAAAACAGAGTCTCTAAAACAAGCTACTCTCATTGTCATATTCTCAAGTAGAAATCAGAGAGTACTCAAAGCAATTTGCATACTGCAGAAAAAAATCTTACATTTTTCTAGGGTTTTTGCTCCCTTTGAGAAAAATGATATTCTACCCAGGAACACACACACACACACACACACACACACACACACACACAGAAATTTATAAATACATATGGCATTTTATATTTAACCATTGGGGAAGGGTTCATGAATGCTTTGATGTCCAGATCTTACAAGGACCTGCAAATTAACCCTACTTTAGAATCCTCTATACATGAAGCCTACCTACACTAGGGCTTAGACTTGACAGACTTGGATGGGACTTGTTTTTATACTGTGCCCTATGAGACTTATGGATCAACTCCAGGGTTTATTTAGACCATATTCTACAAAAATTCTGAGAACAAAGATTTTAAAAGACACAATATAGCTTTGAGGAAAAAAAATTTTCTTCTTTTCTACGTCTCAGAATTTAAACACATTAAGAGGATTTTTAAAAATATTTCAATTATACAAGTCTTGGGGGAGACAATAAATTCATGCTTGTTTCTGCATTTATTGGAAGCAATTTTCCATGGGGCTGGTTGAAAGAGTTATAATTCCATTGACTTATAGCTTTAAAGTATACTAAGATTTGTTTTCAGTTGTTTCAAAATTAATTATTTAAAATGTACACTTGCCATTAAGTGGATAAGGTAAATTTATTGACACATTATCATAATCAGAACATATGCTATATTGTTAAGTTTTTTAAAAGGGAAATTTAGAAAGCAAAAATATAGGTTGTAATATGTTATTGAATGAAAATAAAACAAGTGACATGATTTGACCATGTCCCCACCCAAAATCTCATCTTGAATTGTAATCTGAATTACAATCCCCAAGTGTTGGGGGAGGGACCTCTTGGGAGGTGATTAGATCATAGAGGCAGTTTCCTCAAGCTGTTCTCATGATAGTGATTTCTCATGAGTTCTGATGGTTTTATAAGGGACTTTTCCCCTCTTTGCTTTGCACTTCTCCTTCCTGCCATCATGTGAAGAAGAACATGTTTGCTTCTCCTCTGCCATGATTGTAAGTTTCCTGAGGCTTCCCTCGCCCTGCAGAACTGTGAGTTCAATTACACCTCTTTCCTTTATAAATTACCTCTTCTAGGGCAGTTCTTTATAGCAGCATGAAAACGAACTAATACAACAAGGTAGAAACAAAGTATATCTAGGCAAGTAAGACAAGATTATGGGTGCGTGTGTGTGTGTCTTTTTTTGTGAACACATTTTTTTTTTTTAATGAACTGAAGCAACCTCACAATCTTCAAATTTCAGCCTTCTCTTCAACACTCAAGTAGCCATAGCCTGATTTCATTCCCTGTCCCAAGTGTCTTGCTAGCTATGTGTATTTCTCTGAGGAAATATACATGTACACTCTCAAGACTGCTAACATGTTGCATTAATACATTTTGGTTGTAGGGCTTTATTTTTTCCCCTCTCAGGTAACATCTGCTCCCAGGCCACTTCAAACTTCTTCTGTCACTTTTTCTTATCATTTGAGGTTTCTTCTTTAGGTTCATGCCCATCACCTGAGGAAAGTACCACTCTACCTGGAACTACATAGAGCCTGCTCCAGGCTTCCACACAGTACAGATTAATTTTACTGTATCATTTAATAAAACTCTAATGTTCTAAAATAGCAAAAAGACACTTTAATGTACTGAGGAGAAATCTAGACCTCTCATCTTCTCATGGATTCAGAGGAAGAAAAAGGAGGTAGGAGGGGGAGAAGGAGGAGGATAAGAAGAAAGAGGAATAGGAGAAATAAGAAAATGAGAAGAAGGAAAAGGTCGAGGAGGGGAAGCAGCAGAAAACAACTCCATTACAATTAGTCTAGGGCAGTGGTCCCAACCGAGGTGCACAAGAGAGCCACTAGTTAAAATTACTGACCTACTCTAAACAAATAGTTAAACATTCTAAGATGAGGCCTTAGAAATAGGTATTTCTCTAAACTTCACACATGGTTCTAAAGTACCTCCAAAGCCCAGAAGCATTGGTCTAGGTTCTGCCTCCAATTCAAGAAAAGAATCTGCAGAGAAACAATCATGTTTCCTCAGATCACTCTACCCTCAGCAGTCCCAGAAAGAGCAGTTTCAGTAGGCACAGGACCCAGAGTGGGAGTAGCAGAAAATCCATCACTTCTTTATAAAGCAATAGCTAGGGGTCACAATATTTTACTTGCTCTTCATACAGTACTTTTATAGCAAGAAAGAAAAAAAGGTTATTTTTAATTTAAAATATATAGAAGATTAAATTGTGTGAAATAATTTTGTGATTCATGCAATTATAAGTTACTATAAAACATATCCTAGGCAGTAATCATATAAGATACTATTGCTAGCTTCTAGCATAATCCCAGGATTATGTCTCTGCTGACTTGCCTATAACTAAGATCTGTTCATGACTTGTATGACTAACCTATAGGGTCTATTTTATCTCACAGAAAAAGAAAATATAATTTTAATCAGAGTTTTTTCTTCTTCATTTATTCATAGTCTATATAAATGGCAGATAGCTGGTCTGGTTTCTCCTGAGTTTCTTTTTTATAATGAACTTGGAGTTAATGGATTGGGATCAAAGCTGTTCCAAAGTAAACTATTGTATATGGTGTAGAAGCTTGACAGATGCAGCATTGTGGAGATATGTTGATGATCATGTTCCGAAGTTCTGCATTAGCATTAATGTAATAAAAGATAAGCAGGCCCTTAGTCAGCTCAGAGATACTTGTCTTTTACATTAAAGTTTTATATAGAGAATCTATGATTTTTTGTTTTGTTTTTAAGATTACTCTTTATTTGAAAAATCATTTATGTATATATAGATGTATAGATGAATATTATAAGTATCTGACTTTTAGTGGATGCCCTCAGTGCAGTGCTTAATTGAAAGAGGGGCTCTGGAGACAAGTACTTAGGTGGAAATTTTTGTTCAGTCACTAATATTGGTATTAAATTGAACAAGTGCTCAATTTCTCTGTGTATTAGTTAGTTTCCTTATCCATAAAAGAGGCATAATATGAGACATGAAATAGAATAATTTATGAGTTTTTAATGGGATTATTCATGAGAGCTCTTAAAATACAGACATGTAGGATGTCCTCATTACTTATTTACTTGTATCACAATTATGATTATTGTTGTCATATTTGGGCTAGTTCTACTCACACGTTATGAAATTTATCATGAGACCTATACTAAGTTACATATACTCTTTGACAGATGGGACAAGTATGGCAATGGTCCCAGTGTTGTAAATGGTGATTCAGAACTTTTTAACAGAGCTTTGTGTGACTTCAAAAATTTTAACTTTTCCTCTACTTAATACTTTTAGCTTAATTTATTTGTTGTTTTCTTAAATAACACCCTTATTTTGAAATCATTTGAATCTTTCTATTTTGCTTCTAGGAGATTTGGTGGGTCAATTAACTTAAGAAATAAAGAAAACTCAAATCACCTGTGGCAGATAAAACCTTGTCAAGATTTTATATGTATTTATTTTATAACATCTTATCTATTAATTAATGTTTATATTTTGTGTTTAGGAGTCAACTCTCCTTTTAAAAATTTCTAATCTGAGTTACACTGAAATATTTTTATACTAAAATTGTAAGCTGCAGAGAAAGTTGTATGTTTATGTACGTTTCTATGTAGTTATATAAATGTAAAACTATATATGAATGCTTTATGCGGTCTTCTATGCAATTCAGTGCTAAAATCTGTAAACCTAAATTTGGAAGGAAACGGCTTTTTTTACTATGAAAACTTACCTTCTTCAGCCTGCTATTTGGTTACTTTATTCTAGCAGCTGTTAACACAAATAGCACTATTAGTCCACTTGGTGGGGTAGGAGTCATTGAAATCAAGTTAGAGATTTTGCTACGTTAGGTAACATATAATTATGTGGTGAAATTCTTTGTGTTTTTTATTTCATTCTAACTTGTGCCTTAAAAAATTAGCAATTCCACATAAGAAAGTTGTGGTAATTATTTTCTTAAAAATCTCTGAATGTGTACTAATCTGGGGATAGTTATCTTTATTCCTTCTTTGGCTTATTACAGATTTAAATTAAGCTGAGATTTCTTTAGTGTTATTTTTCCAGAGCCATTGGGATTAGAGATGATGGATTTTGTGGTGCTCTGAGTGTAGTTAAGCTCTTGTCAACATAAGTATAAAATTATTGCTGTGTGCAGTTGGTATATTGCTGTGTGCAGGTAATTAAGCTAAGCATTGTGCAAAGAAAGATGATTAGAAATCTTAAATTCACAAAGAAATCTAACTTTGACACCTAAAGCCTCAAATTCTTTACATTAAACAAATCAATTGGACTTGAAATTTTATAGGAAACTTGGTGATACTTTCAATATCAATCAAAATGCTGACACTTATTTAGTTCTATGAAATGTATGATCCTTACCTCCTACACCCCAAGCAATGCCTGAATATTTTAGAACATTTTTAGTTTCTTTGTTTGTTTTCCCTTTACTATGGAATGCTCTATATACTTATTTACATGAATATATATATATATATATATATTTTTTTTTTTAAATCAAACAGGGAACAAAGCCAGATTTAATTTGTTACCTTTTTCCTTTCTTTTCTTCTTAAACTGTCCATTTAAAATGTATTTATTTTTTAACTCCTAACATTCCTGATGTCATAATGTTAGAATGATTAGGAATGTAGATATAGACAAAGGCAGGTGAAGTTAGGCTGATGACAAAAGCTAACATGTTTGGCATAAACAGGTAATTTGGATTGCTCCTAGCTTCTCCTTTCCATATTCCCATATAAAATAGTCTCAGTATTTTAAGTGATTCCCACATAAAGTAGTCTCAATATTTTAAATGAAAAAATCTCAATAGACTTTTTCTATTCACCCCTTTAGTTTTAAAATTATAAGGAGAAGATTAGAAGTATGGTTGTCAAATATCACAAATTTAAAAAAATATGTTTACCTTATAACCATTCAGTACACTAGATTTTATATTTTATTTTTATTTTATTTTATTTTTTTGAGACAGGGTCTCACTCTGTCTCCCAGGCTGGAGTGCAGTGGCATGATCTCAGCTCACTGCAGTCTCTGCCTCCTGGGTTCAAGCAATTCTCAGCCTCCCGGATAGCTGGGACTACAGGCATGCACCATCACACCCAGCTAAGCTTTCTATCTTTATTAGAGACGGGGTTTCATCATGTTGCCCATGCTCGTCTCAAACTGCTGACCTCAAATGATCTGCCCATCTCAGCCTCCCAAAGTGCTGGGATTGCAGGCATGAACCACCATGCCTGGCTGATTTTGTGTTTTAAGTAAACAGTTTTATTATCATATAAAACTCTACCTGTGAGTATGTGAATACCAGGAAAGACAATTCATCTAAATTCAAACTTTAATAAAAGGTTTTTATGATGTTGGGGCACAATGCAATGAAATGATTAGAGGAAGAGAATCCAACACTATAAAGTGTCAAGTCCGTTGGTTGAGTACATGGGAGGGGAAAACATAATCTGACCATGTTGATGAATGAAGAGAAGAGAAAAAGAGGGACAGAAATGATAATTTTTACGGGCTTACCATACAGCAGCTATTGCATTCTAAGCACTTTGTAAATATCAACCAGTTTAATCCTCTCAACAACCTTATGAAATTAATAGTGTTATTATTTACTCATTTTACAGATTAAAAAAAAAATGAAGCTTAGAGAAGTTTACAAACCTACCCAAAGTTAGCAAGTGGTTGAGTCTGGCTTATAACCCTATTTTGGGTGAGGTGATCAATAGAAGCTTTATCTTCCAGAGTAAACATTTAAACTGCAACCTGAAGGTGAAAGGGGACTAGCCATGTGAAGGGGTAAGGTGTGGAACAGCATCCAGGAGACAAAATAACTTGTGCAAAGACCCTGGAGCAGACAAGAGAGTATGGAGATTTGAATATTAGAAAGAGGGTCAGAGTGGCTGGAAAGGCATGAGCTTGGGAGTGAGAGGTATTAGGTTGGTGCAAAAGTAATTACAGTTGAGATTTTGGCCATTACTTTTAATGGCAAAAACACCAATTACTTTTGCACCAACCTAATACTAGGAGACCTTAGAGAGATAGGCAAGGGCTAGATTATTTGAAGCCTTGTAATCCATGGAAAGACACTGGATTTCCTTTGAAATACAATCAGAAGCCATCAGGCTAGGAGTAAACTGACTTGCCTGGCATTTAAAGAATACATTTACTAGGGATCCTATGTGTGCCTGCCTTAGTGAAGATGTAAAGGCAATTTAGGAGGCTACTATTCTGTTCAGATATGAAGAAGCAATAACAAAGAAAAAAGACACATTCAGGAAATATTTTTGTAGGTGGTATTCATGTGAGTTGCCGATGAATTTGAACTAGGGAGGGCAGGAGATGGGAATGGGGAAGGGGAGAGAAAGAGAAATCAAGAATGACAGTTTTGAACTCTAATGCCAACTATGAACTCAGGGATTATGAGTCACCAATTTAGCTTTATCTATGCAAGGAATATACCCCTCTGGTACAGGATGTCAATGGAGGGGGAGACTGTATATATTGGTGTGAAGAGAGTTTGTGGAAAGTCTATACTTTCCACTAATTTTGCTGTGCACTTAAAACTGCTCTAAAAATACTCTATTAAAATTTTTTCCTTCCTTCCTCCCTTCCTTCCTTCCTTTTCTTTTCCTTCCTCTTTCTTTCTTCTTTCTTTTTTTTTTCTTTTCTTTTCTTTTCTCTTCTTTTCTTTTTTTTTCTTTCTTTCTAGATGGAGTCTCTCTCTGTTGCCCAGGCTAGAGTGCAGTGGCACAGTCTCAGCTCACTGCAACCTCCGCCTCCTGAGTTCAAGCAATTCTCTGCCTCAACCTCCTGAGTAGCTGGGATTACAGGTGCCCACCACCATGTCCTGCTAATTTTTGTATATTTAGTAGAGATAGCGTTTCACCTTCTTGGCCAAGCTGGTCATGAACTCCTAACCTCACGATCCGCCTGCTTTGACTTCCCCAGGTGCTGGGATTACAGGCGTGAGCCACCATGCCCAGCCCAAAAATTTGTTTAAAATTAAAAAAGAATGACATATTTAAGCTTGAGTATCTTTTCAAAGGTGCTACCATTCCCTGAAATGAGGAAGGCTGGAGAGTTATAACATTAAAATTAAGCACTCCGTCATTGACATGTTAGGTTGAAGATATATTGTATAAGAGAACGGGAGCTCAGAAGAAGAGGTTAGATTGAGGGTCTACATTTGAGAACTGTTAGTATAAAGAAGAGACTTAAATGATACTTTATGATATTAGCAAGGCAGAGCAATCAAATAGAGAATTGCGGAAGGATCAGATGTGAGCCTTGCAGAACCCCTACATCATTAGATAAATGATCTAAACAAATATTTCATAAGAAATGGGTTAGGTCTCATGCATTTTACAAGAAAAAGGAGCAACAGAGTAATTGTGGGCATCCAGAGGCATATTTACGAATTTTAAACCAGAAAACATGATTACCAAGGACAATGAAATTAAAGTAAAATAATATTTATGTAATTTAATTACTTTGAAAATAACCTAAGACAGTTATTGAGAAGTTGAAACCAACTGATACTTGGTCAAAAACCATTTCAGTGTAATATTACAAATGACTGCTTTACTTTTATAGCTTGTTGATTTTTTTTATAGATGGTAATCTGTTTAAAATTCCAGTTGCTTCAGTATAATATGATTCAGTGCAGTATGGATTTGGATGATAAAATTCTTTTTATAAGTAACGCTCCCCCTCCCAAAAAAAAAATCCTGGAAAACACATGCATCTGTCATCTGGTGTCTATCAAGCATTAGGTTACAAACTGTTTCTTCATATTCATTACCTTGTGGTTCTCCAGTTGATTACAAATGTTTCATTTATATTACATCTTCTATAATCTCATGTAACTGGGATTTCTGAGACATATATTTGAAATAGTTTTTAAACTCTTATATGCATGTGTGTAGACTTGAAATAGATTCAATTTAAGAAGAAAGGATTACATTTAAGTTAACATTTCTAATGGTTGTGAAAGCCTTTTCACAAACTATCACAGGATTTTATCTATTTCTTCAGCTGCTTTGACTAAATTGAGAAGTTATAAAAAAACAAAAGTGAGGGGCAATGCTGAATTGCATTTTATTCCCATTTGAAAAAGTTTAAAATTTCTAATTTCTAAGTTTAAAAAAGAAATAAAAGTTAATATTTTTCTCTTTAAAAATGAATAAATTTTATTAAATTTCACTTGTTTTGAGCATTTAGATTCTAAAAAGACTGCAAATTTTAATTCCCTTTTAAGAGACTGTGTATAACTGAGTTGCCAACTGGAGATGATTGAAAAGGAATGTATATTAGGACGTCATTAGATCTGGCTACAGAAAGAGAAGAGGTACGTATAGTTAGGAGAAGGAAAGATGAGTCTATTGATTGAAAAAAACAAATCAGCAAGAAACAAACAAAAAACCCATCATGTCATGGAATTTCATGCTGTGAAACTGTCCAGATCATTTTCTCCCTTTCTTCTCTCTTTTTCTTTTGCTTTTCTGCATCCCCTCGCTTGGAAGATACATGCCTCATTGGGTTCTAGAAAGGCTGTTAGGTGAAGAAAGTACCTGCAAGGGCTTTTGACAAGAAAACAGTTTGAGTGTCTAAAGCTGTGTGTGGTCTATAGTAGAGATTTGTTAAATTCCACGTATATGGTGAGTTAATTCTACTTAAATCCCACAGGGAAAGATAGGGGATATTAAAAGGAGAAAAGGGCAATACTAAATTTATTTTAGTAATGAGTAAATTTTAGAGCTGAGAATAACTTGTCTAATATTTAGCTTATTATTTTCTTTGCATTTTGCTTTATATCTTTATTAATTTTACATTATAGCAAGAGTTTGCATCAATGCATAAAAATTCTGTCATAAAGCATAGAACTGTTTTCTACTTACAAGAATATCATCTACTAACACTGTCCATACTTTATTATATTACTCTGTAAAAATAAATAAAATAAAAACATGTTTTCTTAAAGCTGGGCCCTCATGCTGGTAAAACTGATGGCATCTATTTAAAAGATTTTTTTATCTTTCTGAACTTCTGTCACTTTTAATCAGTGTCACATAAAGTTATCTTTCTTTATTCTTAGCCATGGTTTCAGGTAATGAAAATTATTTTTAAGTGTATTTATTTTAAATGGCACTTGATTAGAAGAAAATTAAAAACCCCAGGCAAAATTTTTGTATAGCATATGAAATAAATTGTAACATTTGCACTATAAATGCAAAGTCTTTCCACCACCCATGGAAATGGAAAAAAAAGTTCCCACACCCCCAGAAGGAAAAGTCTCTACATAGGACAGTTTTTCAATAAAATTTGAACAGAACAATCACAAGAGTTAATTGGTATAACCATAACTAATTATTGAAATCACAGACCACCCAGCCCTTTGTCCAGCCACCAAACCATTCATGGTTGTTGCGGAGATTTTTTTGTTTTGTTTTCTTTTTGCCAGTAATTTTAGCTTAATGAGTACCAAAAAATATCTGGGACAAAGACAGTTGCCAAAGAGATTTTGAAGCACAATGGGGACTCAAGAAAAAGAAAATGCTTGCTATGGGATATCCTGTTCTTTAATTGCGACATTATTCTATAAATTATCATAAGATCATATTTTAAAGGTTTAAAGGTTAAACTGTTTTTATTAAAGCACAAGAGTTTTAAATTATTGAGAAATTTCTCTGATAAAATGGTAGAAATGGTCAAAGTATGCAAAGTAAGAACAAATATATTAATGATTCATATTTCTAGTTTTCAAATGGAGTTTCAACTCATTGTTGACTTCTGATCACTTAATTATGTATTCCCCTTCTGCAGTTTTATTTTATGACTTCTGGTTTTTTTTTTTCCCATTCCTTAAAAACACTTTCTAATTAAAGTGTTGGTATCCATGTGACAACAAAATTTGGGTAAATAAAACTAGTCCTTTTTTAAAAAACAAGGTCACTTTAGTTTATCTTCCAAATACAAGGTTCATACTAAGTTGGACCTTACAACTAGAGCCTCAATATTTTCTTTACGATTAATTCTTAGACAAGGAAATTGAATATTAATGTGCATTAACAATGAATAATAATGGAAGTATTATTTTATTTAAATCATTTAGATACACATGACTTTTAATTAATTCATCTTCAACTTTTAGCAGGGAATATGCGTTCTTTCTTGGCTTTGCTTAACTTTGAACACAGGGTAGAAAAAACGGCCTTGAAAGACTAAGCAAAAGGTTAATGAGAAACTAGAGCTGCAATGAATCATCCTCTTCCCTTTTCCCTGAAGTCTGTATTTTCCTTTCCTTATCTCTAAAAGCATGTGATAGTGATGCCAGTGGAGGGGAAAGGGCCATCTCTTTGATCTTCAGTTTAGTGGGAAGATACAGTCATAACCTATTTGCTATAATCAAAGGTTTTCTGTTAGTTTTCTGGATGAATCAGTCAGTGTAGAGAGGAAAAGGAGTTAGGTGCTTACAATGACTTTAAAACCCATTATTAGAATGTACTTTTCCCATAAAATAATTTTCGATTGCATCATTTAGAGAACCCAAGGTTCAGTGTTAGTCTTCAAGTTTCTAATGTGTTCTATCCGCAAAGAGAAGTAACCTTTCTTACCCAATCAATTTATTCAGATAATATCTTTCTTTAAAAGAATCCATAAAAGAGTGAAATGTAACAGCTAAATTCTCATAGGCCAATACTCCTAATATTTTCCTAAGTATCTTATATAAGCCATGCATTCTCTCCTTCAAAACAGCAAACAAATATGCTAGTTTTTAAAAATAGTTTTAGAATTTATGTAAACCCCAAAGTCCATGAGGAGATTTGCAAAATCCCATTTGTTTTAGAAATCATATTAGTGTTTGAAAAGTAACTGAGAGAGAAAGAGAAACATTCCCATGCCAAAAAATATTTTACAGCCAGGTACACTGGCTCATGCCCATAATACCAGCCAGCTACTTGAGAGGCTGAGACGGGAGGATGGCTTGACGTTTGGAGTTCAAGACCAGCCTTGGCAAATAAGGCAAGAGACCCCTATCTTAAAAAAAAAAAAAGTATTTTACAATAAATACTTGAATATAAAAGCTACAGCTCTATCATACCAACAAATTATTTTCAGGAATCAGATAAACTCCCCAAGTGATCATCCAGCAGAACAACATCATTTATAAGCACATTAAAATGTATAACTTTGAGTAGAAATTTTCAATTAATGTTGGACTCAACTTTGTCTTTCATCTGGGTGTCCCTAAGATTTGTATAGCTAAGTGTAAGTCCTGTTCCCAAAGTTTTAGGGATAACCCTAAAAGATAGTTATTCAGATTAATCTGAAACCTTTTTGTTTGTTTGTTACCATTTTACTTTTTTACTTTTTGTAGGTATAACCAAAGAGTAACTTCAATATATGTAGCTTGAGAAATTTGTAATAAGTCATATATTTTACATGAAAATTTCACTTCCTAAAATATAGCCATCTTTGAAAAGAGGATATAAAATATTACTTTTCATAAAGACAGTGAGAAATTGTTTAACTTAATAAGCCAAAATATTAAGAGTGGTTATTGCTGGACTAGGATAGGCCATAGGCCCTATGGTTTCCTTTACTTTCCTTTTTCTGACATTCATTGCATTCTAATACCTGAGCCATTTCATTTTTGCCCATTAGACTATATGCTTCATGAGAAACATTCTGTTATTTCTTCTGTATTCAAAGCTTCCTGCTACGTACTAGGTACTTTAATAAGTGTCAAATTTATGCATATTAGGTTTGTCTCTTGTTTTCTATGTATCCTTTGACTTCTACAATTTTTATATAACTATTATTTATCTTGCACTTATTCATGTGTAGGTTTAAATGTTGCAATACTCATTTATAGCTACATAGGTAAATAGGTATTGCAACATTTAAACCACTGCATGAATAAGTGCCATACTTCAAAGCCTCTATTATTGATAATGACACAGAGATCAATATTACAGGCTCTGAAGATAGGCTAACTGGGGTCAAATTCCTACTAGCCATGTGACATTGAGCAAATACTTTAGTTTCTCTGTGCCTACATTTTCTCATATGTAAGCTGGACAAAACATCATATGAGAATTAAATGAGTTAATATATTTAGGGAGAATATAGAGGAATATCTTGTACATAGTTTATATTCAATAAACATTTGTCATTATTTTCATTTGGCAGCCTCAGTATTAAAATAAGTATGAACATTCCCAGGGCCTTAAAGATGACAGTCAGTCACATTATCAAAAAGAAAGATTTTATAAAATACCAAAGTACACACTTAAAAAAAAAAGCAACTCAAGAAACAAACAGGCTCAGGAAAACCATCCTCTAGGCTTCAATAGCCCCTGGAGATATCATTATGTAACAGAACAGAACAACAATATGTTCATAATAAGACTGAAGCATTAAGAACACATTGGATTTTATTCATTGTGATCAGCTTCAAAAAGCAGGAAATGGTTAACACAAGTTTTGGCAATACAACCAACCTTTTATTCAAGTTAGGGATTAGAACAAAAAGTTTTATTTTCTGAAAAAATTACCATAAAATACCAAAAATATCAAATCAATACCAGATAGATGAAGTGTCTCCATATTCTATAGCCAATATTAAGGGCAAAGGAGAGCCACATGTTCTTTAAACACTAAATCTCCTTATACACCACAATTTTGAAAGGGCATATTTAACCACGGGTTTGTATATATTGGCTTATGCCACTTTGTATGAAGAAAATTTTAAATCTCTACTGAAAATATGAAACATTAGAGTGTTAAGATTATATATATTTTTTCTCATTAGCTTTTAATACTTTATAATGAAAATTATAGGAGAATCATATCAATGACTGAAGATTGAATAGCTACACTGAAAAGCATTGATCATATTAAGGGAAAATATTGTGTAATATTTTACAGTGTACCTGAATTTTCACATTTATTATGCTAGTTGGCAAATAATCTACCATAGCATCTATTAAGGAAAAGGCAAGGCATGCTCCAGAAAATAGCAAAATGTTTATTGTGGTAACTGTTTAATTGTGATCAATTGTTGGTGATAATTTATTACCAAACATGGCAAGGTGATTTTTTATGATAGGGGTTTGATAAGTTACACAAGCCATGCACAGTAGTTCAGATCTAAATCAAGAGATGCTAAGAAAATAATAGACTATTTTTTAAAAAAGCAAGTTGTAATACTCGATGTCTCAGAAAGTTCTGGATTTTTTCCTCACCAGGAAAATTTAAACGTTGAATATTTAATAACTAAACATTAAAATTTGAAATAACTAAGCACTGGAGAAAAATATTGAAGGCAATAAAAGTCTTTTCTTGTAGACTAGGGAGAGAAATTTAAGTGGCATGTGTGTGTGCACATATGCAAGAAACCAAAAACAGTGCAGTCCTTGTCTTTTGAAGTTATTTGTTAAATATTTATGAAAATAAAGCTGTCATTATTTTCCTATGAATGCCTTGTTTCACTCCTTGTAATCATCTTTCTCACTGATTCTTTAAAACTTCACATGCTTTATATCCAATTTGTAATTGTATTTCATATTCTCTCTCTTCAATCTCTTCCTATCCTGGTCTCATCTTTCTCCTCCATTCTGAAAAACATGGTATAAAAAAAAATCCATGAACTATGTCTTTTTACCTGTTACATGAACATGTAATCTTATAGGCATAAAAAATAACAAATTATTGCTTACCTTGGATTTAAGTTGGTAAGATATTCCAATGGTGTACTTCTAAATCCAAATTTTTAAAAATCAAATGATTGAAAAATAATACATGATACAAAATGTTCATATTTCTTTCTAAAAGATTATTAAAATTGGTTGTAATTTCTGTCTCTTTCATTAATAATTATACAGCTTTGAATTGCTAGCCTCTGGTATCTTATTGACAAATTCAATTATATTTCAGAAATATATAACATCATGTTTATTCATGACATTTTTATATATTTTTAATTCATTTAATAAACATTTACTTATTATTTATTCTGCAACTGGCACTGGGCTAGCAAAGTTAATAAATCTAGTACTAGTGAAGATTAAAATTTATTAGAGAAATCACACATTTAAACAGACAATTACAATACAATGCACTGAACACCAAGTAATTAAAATATAGCTCAGACTCCTCCAGCCCACTTTATTATTTCATTTGTATTTTTTTCATCATCTCAGCATTTATCTTTTCCTTGTGTTGGGAAAATTACGATTATTCTTTTCTAGCTATTTTTAAATATACAATAAATTATTGTTAATTATAATTTCCTGTCTCCTAATTCTGCACATAAGCTTTTCCCCCTCTCCCATCCCCCAAAATAGAAAATGTAGAAAACACAACTTAACTACTAGAAACCTTAATTAATAATGCTCATCTCTCTTCCAGTGTTCCTTGAAGAAGAACATGAGAGAGGTTATATAGATATCATACAGGAAGCTTTCTAGTAGTTCTGTCTGGGTATTTCTCCTTTTCTCCTCATTTTTCTCCTTCTTAGCAAGTACTAACATTCTCTTTTCCTCTTTGTCCATTCAGTCTCCCCCTCTCTCTGTGAAGTCAATTCTGTCTGCCAAATGCTTTGTCCGATTTCTGACCTTTCTTTACTCTTTGCTTACATTTCCCAACATACAGCAGAACCTTCCTTCAGAAATGTAGTCCATCTTCCATTTTACTCCCTCCTCCTTGAGAATTAACCTGGTCATTCAAATCAATTACTGCCAAATTAGGTAAACTATAAAGTGGCACAAGAATACATTGTGTGGCACCTATATTTACCTAGACACTGAAGGAGACCAAAAGGATAAGCAGGAGTTTTCCAGAATCAGAATGTCTGGCAACAAGGGGAGTATAGAAACATTTTCTAATCAGAGGAAGCATCTTATAGAAATAACAGGGCAAGAGACTATAATTCCCTATGAACCAAGACTGCTAGGTAGATGCTCAATCATGGATTATCTATTGAGCCATGTTAAGGAGCTGGGCCTTGCTATGACCTGAATGTGTCCACCCAAATTTGTTTTAGAAACTCAATCACCAATGTTATTAAGACATGGGGTCTTGAACAGGTGAATGAGTCATGAGAGCAGAGCCCTCATGGTTGGGAAAAGCAGCCCCTTATGAAAGGATTTGAGGAAGTGGCTTCATTCCCTTTCATTCCTTGTGCTGTGGACATCAAGGCACCATCTTGGAATCAGCGATCAGCCTTCACCAGATACCAAACCTTCCTGCATCTTAATCTTGAACTTCCTAGCCCCAGAACTGTCAGAAATAAATTTCTGTTATGTGTAAATTATCCAGTTTTAAGTATTTTGTTACAGCAACACAGACAGACTAAGACAGTCCTTATCACATTTATATTTTTTACTTATTTATTATTGAATGAAGTTTTATATTCCCCTCTAGGTGAAAACAGCTATACAGCAGAGCCCATGTCTGGTTTCTTGCTGTTGTATCCCTAGTACCTTACTGGTTCCTGGAACCTAGAAGAGAACATTAGATATTATTTTAGCAAATGATGAATTAATAAGTGTATTTAAGTTCAAGTGTATCTGTGAAGACAGGCGATTTATCCAGTGTTGATATTTTTCCAGGTAGGCATGTGCCATGAATGTTCCTTCTAAAACTCATGCTGAAATTTAATTGACACTGTAACAATATTAACAGGTGGGTCCTCTGGAGCCTGGCATGCTGGCATGGACCTGTGGTCCTAGCTTCTCAAGGGGCTTAGATGGAGAATCACTAGAGCCCAGGAGTTTGAGACCAGGCTGGACAACATAAAAAAGAGTTGTGTTTAAAAAAAAAAAAAAAAGAAAAGAAAAGAAAAGAAAAGAGAAAAGAAAATAAAACAACAACAACAAATAAAAACAATAATTAACAAAAAATTTAAGTGAAATCTTTAAGAGGTGATTAGATCATGGGAGTCTGCCCTCATGAATGGATTAATGTCATTATCTTGGGAGTGGGTAAGTTATCAATGGAATGGGCTCCTAATAAAGGGCGAAGTTCGCCCCATTTTTCTATCTCTGTCTCATAAGTGCTCACTTGCCCTTCCATCATGTTACATCATAGCAAGAAGGCTCTCGCAAGATGCAGCCCCACAGTCTTTAACTTCCCAGCCTCCAGAATCATATGCCAAATTAACTTCTGCTGTTTATACTTTATCCAGTCTGTGCTATCCTGTTTTAGCAGCAGAAAATGGAGTAAGACAGTGTGAGAGGAGGAAATGGGGGTTGTGATGAAATAATTAACAATGAAATTTAAGTTGGAAAGGGATCAAAAATAGGTGGAGGCTGAAAAAAAGAAATAAATGGGCAAAGTAATTGAAGATATTAATGAACCGGAAAAAATGATTATCAGAAATGGAAATACGATAGAGCTAGAGGAAAAAGAGGCTTTGATGAGAGAACAAATATGAAAATAATAATTCAGCTGTGAAGTAGTTCTGGACAATGTTGATAAAATTCAGGGCATGGACATAGGAGAAGATGGCTTAAAGTGAATGTTTCTGGAGATCATGAGATCCATGCACAGAGAGAACAGAGTGATTTGCAGGCTGAAAGCAGGATCTAGAGTGGAAGAGGCTGTGAGTCTTGTACCAAAGAGGTGCCTACATGAAAATGATGAGACAACTAGAGGGAAGCATAGCAGAAAAGTATGTAGAATGAAGAGGAAGCTGGCCAACTTCCAAAGCTGAATTCTAGTATATGAATTCTAGTGATGAACAATCATGAGTGGAGAAGATTTAGGATAACTGATCTTTTCAGAAAAGAGCCACATTATATTTCATCCAAGAATAGGATGCGAACTTCAGAGAAGTAGTTGTGTGGGTAGGAGTTTGTTAAACCTTGTCCCAGAAGAAATAATATGACAGTTAGGAGAGATGAAGGAGGAGGAATTGGGAGAACAGAGGAAAAGAGAGACTAGATGACTTGGGCACTCTCCAAAAATAACAAAGTTGGAGGAATTAGCTGACCACTCCCATGGAATGATCAGGGAAAAGGGGGCAGTAGGTGCTTTAGCTCTCAGAATGCTACCACACTCTACCCATTGGCACTTCCAAGGAAATTCTCTGGATTAGTATATGAGAAATCTCTGGTCCCTTTGCATGGAAACAAATATGGTTACATTGGGTTAACTCCAAAACTTAAAACCTAAGTATGAAACTTCCCCAGTGCTGGCCACGGGCCTGGTACATTTATGCTGAGCATGGTGGGCAGAATAGAAGTCTCCCAAGGCTTAGTCTGTAAATCCCCAAGACAGGATATAAGCCAATTCAGCTTCTAAAAGAGCATGTTTTCTGTTCATCATGAGCACCATTTCTAGTATTTGTCGAAGTAGTTATTTGGAACAATGAGAATTACAATACTTACAGGTCTTCTGAGATGATCAGTTTACTATTTTCAGCTATATATTTATCTATTGGGCAGATCCCACATCTGGGTAAGTTTGGCAATACGCTTTTCTTCTTATATTCAAGATATTTGGGAAACCGTGTTTTCCAAGGGGAAGCATTAAACATTTGCCCAAAGCTCCAAATTTTGAGTATAAACAGAATTTCTAGAATACATAATCCAAGTCACGTAGGGGGGTATTTGTATATTTTTATATGCATCATTCTCTTTGATAGGGAAATGTATTATTCAGGGCTCCCCAGAGAAACAGAATACACTCACAAACACTCTATATAAATATATATATCCATTATTATGGAGGCTGAGAAGTCCCACGATAGGCTATCTGCAAACTGGAGTACCAGGGAAGCCAGTGACATAGCTCAGTCCAAGTCTGAAGGCCTGAGAACAAGAGGAGTTAATGTTGTAACTCTCAGTCTCTCAGCCTGAGGCCGAAGGCTTGAGAACCTTGGGACCACTGCTGCAAGTTACACAGTCTGAAGTCCAAAGAACTTGTAGTTCTAGATGTCCAAGGGGAGAAGATGAGGGTCCCTGCTCCAAAAGAGAGAGATAATTTATCTTGTTTTCTGCCTTTTAAAATCTATCCAGGCCTTCAATCAATTGGATGGTACCCACCCACATTGGGTGAGGTTCAATCTTCCTTACTCAGTTCATTGATTCAAGTGTCAATCTCTCCTGGAAACATCCTCACAGACATACTTAAAAATAATGCTTTACCAGCTATCTGGTTAAGTTAACACCTAAAATTAACCATCATGAGGAGGATTCTGGAGGGCTCTCCATTTGCCTACATTTTCATAACCTAATACCATTTGTCTGGATATAAAACTTTCCAAAATATTTGTCGGAGACAAAGGCTTACTGTGCCAGTGACAGCATGCAGTGGCTCGCCCTAATGCCTCGGTTGCATCAATCGTGCACTGCTGCCTTCTCGCTATGCTTGCACGCTACTGAATGTTACCATGATTAATTAAATGGGCGTTTTTCTTTATTCCAAATCAGTGCCAGAGATCAAAAACTGCTAAAAGTCCTTTCCACAAGAACGCCTCTCAGAAAATGATGAGTTATAGTTATTCTCGCCAAGAGACGCCTTCTGTTGTACTCTATCACTTCCTACGATCCAATAGCTTGAAATTGTGCCAAGCTAATTAGCTAGTTCAGTGACTGTTATATTAAGAGCCCAAATAAGCCAAAAGAGGTCATCCTCTTACTACTCAAGTGCAGCTTTATTATTTTACTCACCAATCAGAAAGCTGCACAAAGTCTTTCGACTAAACCCAATCTAATATTTTTCACGTAGACACTTTATAATTTTTTTTTCAAGAACTGTTGCCATTTGTTTAAGTAAGGCACTTCCTAGGAAAGTGTTCCTAGCCTGTAAAAAAAGGATATCTTTTAACTGTTTAATTTTGAAATGTACTTTTATAAACTCAGTCAACATAAATTAACTTCTAATGTATGCGATGTATATGGTGCTATGGGAAATAACCCTTTTATGAAACAGAGGAGCTTATGATTCCCTTCTTTCTTGTTCTAATCACTGCCCATTTTACCCTTTCATGATTAGTATTAAGAGTCCCTAGTTTTATCTTCTTTTATTAAAACTTATTTTTCATTTTGGGAGGCTGAAGCAGGGGAATCACCTGAGGTCCGGAGTTTAAGACCAGCGTGGCCAATATGATGAAATCCCATGTCTACAAAAAATACAACAATTAGCTGGACATGGGGCACATGGTTGTAATCCCAGCTGCTCGCAAGGCTGAGGCTGAAGAATTGCTCGAATTTGGGAGGTAGAGGTTGTAGTGAACCAAGATTTCACCATTGTACTACAGCCTGGGTGACAGAGTGAGACTCTGTCTCCAAAAACAAACAAATAAACAAAAAACTTATTTTTAAAATATGAGCAAGTCAAACATCATAAGACCCTTAGCCCTGAGTTTTTGTTCTGGCGCAGATAATAAACCCCTAGACCTGAAACCCCAGTGTTTTGCATCAGTGGGGAGATAGTGTCCAGAGGAGCTCAGTGATATTCAGCCTGGAATTGAGAGATCCAGAGACCCAGAATTATGCTTCTATGCTTGTCAGGCAGATCTGTCAGACAAGCACATTAAAATTGTTTGTTTCTTCGTAGGCCATCTTCATGAGTAATTATATCTACCTTTTAAATTCTCAGTCTTGTTTCTTTAAAGTTGAAAAATATTGTCACTCCCCCTTGAAAATGGGTGTACTGTTAATATTTACTGATAAAGAAGCTTTATAATGAGAAAAGACTAGTATAAATATAACAATGCCTTTGAAACAGTTTTTATTATTAGTTTTTATTATTATTCATTCATATTAGACTGCATTTTATAGCTGCATGTTAATTGTCCTGTAAATATACCCATGGCAAACACTTGTGTACTATATACTATGTACCAAGTTCTATTCCA
This sequence comes from Cacajao melanocephalus, assembly GCA_963573385.1. Classification (NCBI taxonomy): domain Eukaryota; kingdom Metazoa; phylum Chordata; class Mammalia; order Primates; family Pitheciidae; genus Cacajao; species Cacajao melanocephalus. The sequence continues at coordinate 75,766 of CAUYLG010018942.1, forward strand.
AAACCTTTAGATGTTTTAGCTCACTTAGCTCTCATAACTATTCTGAGGGAGGTACCACTCATTCTCCCATTTTACAGACAAAGGAACAGAGGCTCAGAGAGGTAGTATAAGTTGGGCAAGTCACATGGCTAGGAAATAGCATTTGACTCATGGTAGTCTGGCTTCCATCCATATACCTAATCACAGTGATACACATATGTAAATAAGATACGGATCTTATTTACAGTCAGTAGTACACATTTGATTTGATTATTTTCTAAAATAACTCCATGCTTTCCTTGAATTTACAATTTCCCACTGCTTAGGTAGTCCACAGCCCAGTTTGGGAAGTATAGTTATATGATGTACTAATGGGTGAACTGTAGTTTTTAAAATTTCTTCTCCCTGTGATCTCTCATCAAAGTGTTCTTGGCCAGTTTCAAACATTTAATTCTGATCCAATTCCTGCCATACAACTCAGGTATTAATGACTTGAGGTAGGAAAATCGTAATGAGTCTAGCTTCCACTAAATTGTAATGGAGACATTTTATCTAGATTGTTCCTTATTATATGAACTTTTAAATAGTAATCAACAAAGAGGCAATATTCCTTCCTTCCTTTTCCTTTGTTTATCCCAGTTACCCCCAGACAGTTTTTGTTAAATAAATGCAATTTTAAATGGATCTCCATCTTTAATGAACCATTAGAAATCACTAACAATTGCCCTTAACTAAGTCAGTGTAGCTACCCATCTTCTAGGAAAACTTAGATAAAAGTGAGCTTTTATATCTATTTTTCTTGGTTGAACTTGTCACCCTGTATCTCTACTATGATAAGAAGTGACAGAATAACTTCTCGTTCGTTCATCTCAAAGGCACAGAGCTATGATATGCGTCTTCCAATTAACATCAATATTGTCTATTGCAAGTTACACCTATTGATATGTTAGCAGCTAACTCAAAAGCATAGCTTGCCAATTTCCACTTTGCACCACAGTTTCAATTGTCACAAGGAAGAAAGCACAATTCTTATTGCCTTTCTTCTGTTTTATGTTTTTCTACAGGGCTGCTACTCATATTATATTTGTATGTGTTAAATAATTTTCGCTGTTTGCTTCTGGAAATCTTGTTCTGCTATTCCTTTATTTTGTAGAACAATGGTGCTGGATTGAGATATTGAGATAAAGTATTTTTATGTATACTTTGAGATATAGCTGGAATGTCATGAAGTCTATAAAGGGTTATATGTTTATCAGACAGAATAAGTACAATGTAAATCTTTACTCATATGAATGTCATTGACACATTGTATTGATAGCATTGTCATAGTCAGATCTATCAAATGTGTTCAAATTCATAAGAGAGCAATATAATCATAGAAGAATGTTATTAACATTTAGTTTTATCTGAAATATATGGATTTGTGAAAACTGGTTTTTCTTTAATGTATATTTTGTTATATTCATCTAATTAAGACTCTATGAACATTGGTCCAGGTGGGGTCAAATGATAATAAAAAATGTTTGAAACCCTCAAAAAGTTTACATTATAGTTGGGCACAGTGGCTCACACCTGTAATTCCAGCACTTTGAGAGTCCAGGGCAGGAGGATCACTTGAGTCCAGGAATTCAAGACCGGCCTGGGCAACATGGCAAAACCCTTTCTCTACAAAAATAAAATAAAAAATTAGACAGGCATGGTGCTGCATGCCTGTGGTCCCAGATACTCAGGAGGTAGAGGTGGGAGAATCACTTGAGCCTGCAAGGTCTAGCTGCAGTGAACCATAAATGCAACACTGCACTCCAGCCTGGGTGACAGAGCAAAACCCTGTCTCAGAAAAGAACAAAAATTTACATTATAGTGGAAAATGAAAATATTAAACAATTAATTGTATTAAATTTACCTGTATAAAAATGATGAAATTCTACTCTATTTTGCCTACAAAATGACATTTTCTGTGATTCAGTCCAATATTGTGAGTCAAAATGAAATAACCATCACAATACAAATATAAACCACCTCAAAAGAGCAAAGAAAAAAAAAAGATTGAGAGAACTATGAAAGTCTAGACAGAGAAGGTGGCATTGAATAGTATCTTCAAAAATGTGGAAGAATTGGATCTAGAATGGCTGTAGAAGCTCTGCTGTTTTCTTCATTGGCTAGGCTTTTTCCATCTGTACCGTGTTAGCCTGTGGTTTGGCACTGGAATATGGAGTCCGTTCTGTGAACACACCAGTGAGAATGGAGGCAGGAAAGCCCAGAAGCGTTCCTGGGCGATGGGCGGAAAATGAAAATAAGCATTGACCGTTGACACAGTGTTTTATCGACAGGTTCCCTGGCAAAGTGTTAATGACTTACTGTGGCTCTGTTCAGAGAGGTGATAAAAAGCAGAGCGAGGATAGTGACAGTGGTGGGTTGGTAAATGTTTAATAGCTGGTCTCTGGAAGGGGGTGGGGAGCCCTCGTGTGTAGCTTTTGACTGTTTTCAAGACCAATTTCAAGCTACCAACCTGATGGCATGAGAGGCAGTGCTGGAAAGAGACATGCACGTTCAGCTCTCTGGAGCCAAGGCAGTACGGGCGGACTCCAGTACGCTTGAAATAAGAATTTTTCCTCACAACAAAATGGTTCCTTTCAACCATTTGAACACTGGTTGAAAGTGGTGTGTTCAAGTGCACTGTGTCATTACATTTGTGTTATAAACCTGGTCAGATTTATACCATTGTCAAGATCTATCTAGAATACTTGTATAGAGACCACTCCAAATTATTTTTAACCGTGGTAGAAAACTATTTATCTTTCAGTGTGCTACAGATTTTACATCCCCCTCCCACCAGAAAGAAATGCTATGGGGGTAGGGGGAACTTATCAACCAATGTGCTTTTTAAATAAATTGTTTATATTCTATATTTATAATAAAATATAATTTACTGTAGGTTTTCATAATTATTTGGATGCCAAGTGCTTATCCATTTTAGAAAGTAAAGATTTTTTTTTTAAGTATATAACTTTTTTTCTTTAGTCGAAATTAAAGAAATACGGTCCTTATGGACATCTTTCTGGGTTCTTACTTGACAAAAATGACATAAATTTAAATACAAATATAATTGTAATTGAAATTCTCTAGGCATTTATTTTCTGGTCTGTCAATTTGAGTCACACTGAAAAGTATAAGGACTTTAACAATTGTCACTATCAGATGCCAGCTTAATCTTAGTGAATATATTGAGATCTTTTCAGACCTCTGAGCAGCAGCCATCATACTTCTTTTATCTGGCTACTAATCAGATCTGCTGTTTATCCAGGTCTTGTTGAATAAACAAAATTTGCATGATAGACTTTCACCATCTGAAAAAAGTGCTTTATACTTCAGTTATATTTGCTAGTGACTTAGTTTAAGGAAAGGGAATTTTCCCCACCATATCAGACTTCTCCAGGCAGGCCTTCATCTCATCAAGACTTTTTTCTTTTTTATTTGAACTTTCTGATATCCAGATTCCTTTTGGTTCTTATCAACACAGATATGTGTGTCTGTACAAAAGATCGCATATTGATATTAAATCTCCTTCTAACTCATGCCTTTGTTTTAAATTGCTGCCCAGACTTAGAGGCAATGTAATCTGAATAACATAGTTCTCTTTTTTGGTCCCATCTGCTCCATCTGCAAATGTTTAAATACATTTCCAGGTTTCTTTTAAAAGCACATATCTATTGACACAATGCACAACATTTTATAGTCCTGAACCATTGATGCCTTTTTAAAGGCAAGTCTTTGCAAGGTTATGCTTATCCTTTCCTAATGTGCTGCTTGTTCTTTATAACTTTGTAGCTAACATTGACCTTCCTCCCTCTGTTTCCTCTTTCATTGTTTTATATCTAACTCTGTGCTTGAAGATGTGCTGAGAGCTGCCATGGGTTTCTCTGTAACACTATGAATATTGCTGCTACGCTAATGTCTCCTACTTAGGCACAGAGCTTGGTAAATGCAACTTCTGGCCTCATGTCCCTTTTGGGTGAGTCATATCTGGAGTGAATAAGAAAAAGAGGAATAGCAAAACACACATACACACACACACAAACATGGACCTCAAACACTGCCTATTTCTCAGTTTAAGTGCTCTATCAAGGCTTTCAACAACAACAAAAAATATTCTTGGCAAACAGATCCACAATTCTCACACCTTTCCCCATTATCACTGTTCTAATTTTTTTCCCAAAGTTTTTCCTCCTTCCTCTCCTTTTCCTTCTGTCATTTTACTTTTGCCCATTATGCAGCACAATTTTCCCCTTTTCTTCCATTTTTTTATTTTTCATTTTTGAGATGGAGTCTTGCTCTGTCACCAAACTGGAGTGCAGTGGCCCAATCTCGGTTCACCACAGCCTTCAACTCCTTGGTTCAAGGGATTCTCTTGCCTCAGCCTTCTGAGTAGCTGAGATTACACGTGCGTACCACCACACCCAGGTAATTTTTGTATTTTTAGTAGAGACGGGGTTTCACCATGTTAGCCAGGATGGTCTCAATCTCCTGACCCCCGAAATTGCTAGGATTACAGGCATGAGCCACCACGCATGTCCCTTTTCTTCTATTCTTTAGCATCATTTTTCCTGGTTTTAATTTATACCTGTGACTCTATTCATCATTTTACAGTCTTATGTTACTCAAATGAACTTCACAAATCTGTCTTCTCAGAGGGATGTTGCATAACACATCTTTTTCCCCTTTCTTCTATCACTCATAATCTTTGACCACAGACTTTTTCTTTTGTCTAAACTTCATGCAGATCACTCGCTGAAAATCTTTCCAAAGAGATCCCAGTATATATTTGTTGGGAAATAAAAATTTTAACTCTGTACTCATCTGTTTTTTCTGCTAACACCAAGAAATCTCTCTGAAGGCAAAGCTGGACTCCAACAGTCTTGATGAGCTCATTTTGACAATATGACTGTATACATTTAGGCTCTCATCTCTGCCTGATATCCACATTGGAAACTGCTTCCTTTGAGGGCATTCTTGGCCATCTTTTTCAATGAAGTGTGCCTTTGGAAACGTCATGTAGTGAAGTCCCAAATCTATGTTTCGAGCCCTTCTAATAGTTCAAAAGTAAACTTTCTCTCCTTAAGGACGACTTTAAAAATAATTTCCTTTGTTCTTAGAGTCCAATTCTGTCTCTGCCCAGTCAGTCTATTTTAAACTGTATTATGTCTGTAATAATATCTTTTCAGTCATTCATTACTTATTTACTCATTAAAAATTGCTATGCTGGGCATTTACATTTGAAAGAATATTTAGTCACGATTCCTTTCAATTATTATACACTAGAAACTATTATACAGTGTATTAAAGCTGTGTTATATATTGCTAATGGAACCCATAAGAAAGCTACCCAGCAGCCAGGTGGAAAAGCATGTGATCTAACTGAATGAATGGTATATTTAGGTCTTCCATAGCAGTAAAGAATTAAAAAATGCCCACTTTTTGCAAAAGGAATACCATTGAAATGGCCAAAAACCATATTAATATGCTGATGCCTGCAAAATTCTTTAGTTTTGAGATATTTGTTGAATAGATGAAGGAAACCTATTATTTTAATTGCTCCATTTAGTTTAAGAGCACAATCAAAAGTAATTTTGTCCTCTGCCTCATCCTGAGTATGCAAGAAGTATTTAATTCTAGTATATATGTCAGTATGTTAGTGGCTTTTCAAAGTTAAGTATATAAAATATTACAGTCAGATATGTGTTTTGACTCCAGGTAAAAGGAGTCAAATGCAATCTAATTTGATTATTAGCATTGTGCTTTAGGTGATTGGATGCTACTTGATCAGAAGAGAGGAATTAAGTTGATTTGACAGCCCTCCAATTTTGCTTTTACTGTTATTGATTCATTGAATCCAGCCTCTTCTGTTCAAGGCCTGCTCTTGAAAAAGGCAATGATAGGCACATGTAGCCTAATCACATTTCATTGTCCATTTTCTGTGTGTAATGATAAATTTCACTACCCAAATCAATTCTGGCCCAATTTCCTTTAATAGAATACAACCTAAAGAAGGCTGTTAGATTAAAAGCAATTTCTTTTACAAGATGTATTATTGTAAAAGAAGAAAATGAATTGCAGGCATTTTCTGTATAATTTTGGTTTAGATTTTATTTGAGGTATACCACCAATATACAATTAGTACCTTGAGTAGTGTGTAGCAGTCTAAGAAAAAAAAAGTCACTTTTATGTTTAAATACATATTGCTTAGAAAACTATATGTATTTAGAAATGCCATTCTTAATTTTTTTCTGACATCAACAGGCTCAGAGTCATATGAATCAGAGTATGAAATGAAAAAATTTTTCTCCACCAGTAACTATGTATTTTGTCAATTTATTATACATGTTGCTCCCCAAAATTGCGCTAGCAAATAAATTTTTTTTTTCCAGAATATATGACCATGTATTATGTTCTATATATTTAAATGGAACTTATAATTAGCTCTTTAATTTTTTTTTAATATCTTTATCCTTTCCATAACCAAATTAGAAACATAATTGCTTGCCAAAATGCAGAGTGAATTGTTTTAGAGGGTGAATATTGGGCATGTTCCCAGAAGCCAGTTATGTCTGTAGGATTTGGAGGTTGTGATGAACTAAACCTAGATTGATGTATGCAATTAAAATCTTTCTAACCTGTGTATCAAGAGAATTGTTTAAGTAGTGAAGAGTTAATACTGGGAAATGAGTTTCATTTAATGCACATAATTCCAGTGCTCTGGAAACATAGGGGGAAACTATCAACTGAGGTTCATATACAAAAAAAAAACAACACACACACATTCAGAGAAATTATTTATTTTCTTTTGATGTGTGTGTGTGTGTGTGTGTATGCGTGTGTGTGTGTGTGTGTGTGAAAGAGAGAGAGAGGAAAGGAGAGAGAGAGAAACAGAGAGGCAGAGAGAGACAGAGAATTTAATTAAAGTGATTTAAAAATCTTGAACCCAATGTATGATGTGTGGTGATGATAGATATTGAATCACAGTCAAAGTTTTGTCAAAAACAAAATGAATGTTATATGATAATAATAAAGATTTGAATCTATTCTAAGACAAGTTAGATAAAAAGAATCAAGGGAAGCCACAAAGGGAGAAAGAGAAAGAAAAAGTAAGAAATGTGAGGAAGGAGTTTTTTTGTTTGTTTGTTTTTTGTTTCTTTTTTTTTTTTTAAGTCAGACTCCAAGAAATGCTAGATTAGAGAAGGTAAAATGAAAGTTTACATACCTGAGCCTCAGAATGTTACTACTATTGAAATGCTAATTCGCTAATTTAATTATATAGAGTTTTTACTTTTAAACTTCACTATGCTTCTAGAAAATACACTTAATCTTTTAGGTTAGGCAGTTAACAGAACACAGAGATGTTGAAGGTCATATGAAAAATCAGTGAAAGGGTCAAACCTAGCCAGAAGTTCTTCTCAACCACTGTACATTATTATACCCTTTTCTGCTCTCCAAATAATATATAATGGACCACTACTGTGTTTGTGTTGAAAATTCCCAAAGCATATATCCAGAAAAATTCACTGAAACAAATACAGGTTGTGGTTGCTTTACATGATAACGCAATACTATAAAAAGACCTTGAAAGCTGAAATTGTGCAAAGAGATCTTAATAGTCAATGGAGGAAATTATGATTGTTCTATGACCTTTAAAGACTTTGGTGCGAACAAAACATTACAATTTCTTATATTCTCCGTTATAAATCAATAGGCATTTTTAAAAAGCACTAAACACTAATATTTCCTTAGTACCCTGTAATTTAAAATATCAGAACTGCTGAGAATTAAAATGTTATTTCTTTATAAGAAAATTCATCAACAGTAGTTTGTAGTTGTTGCTGTCATATTTATGATATGGAATGGGCATCTTTTCTAGGTCTTTGTACATTGCTATACTTTTTCTGAGTTTGGATCAACTTCCAACAACTTATTATTTGTGCGTTTAATGTAAAGAAATGTCTCTGAGTTTTCCTGTAATGTTGAGTTTCATAGTATCACTGCTTCTAGGACATCGTCATTTTTGTCACAACCTCTACTCTCACTTACGTCAACAAGTTGATTTTCACAAAGTTCCTCTGGCTATGTATCCAGAGTCTCTCCGAAGAATGTCAGTGTGAACATTCACACAGCAATTGCTTCCAAAACTCCATCTATGTTTAATTTGAATTTCACTTCCAACATCATCAGTTTTTATTTCTTTACTGCTTTTGACTTTTGTTGATCAATTTCTTCTGTCAATTATTTGTGTAAAATGGCATATGGGTTATCACTGGGGGACAAGCCATCAACATAAATACCCTACTGCTGTCTATGTATGAACTGAATGATAGATGTGCAGTAACCAATCACAGACAAACTTTGAAAGAGGTAACATGATGAGTCATAGATCAATTTATTGGGACACAATAGTTACAATAGAAAGTACTATATATCATTATGCCTTCCTTTACTTCCTTTCCTTGATTGGGTCGAGGGATAAGGAACCTGCTACTGCAGATTGGGCTCTGCACACTTGAAACTAGAAATGTGAAGGAGATAGCATGAGGTTTTCTTGAATCTTTTTGGATGACCAGTTACACTGGCTATACACACTTATTCTTGCAGAAAGGTGTCAAAAATGAAGGTCATATCTAAGCAGGCCTGTCTAGAAGACTCAAGACAACAATTGGTTCAGCACTACCCTCCTATTTTAGCATAAAGTCTTACAATAAGGATGCCTTTTTCATTTATTTATTTATTTATTTATTTATTTAGCATCTAAAAAGAGGAATGATTCTCTTCTAAGGTCAATAAATCAGTACTCTAACCAGGGGCCTGTGAACTTTTTCTAGGTAAAGTTAGATAATAATTTTAGCTTTGTAAAATATATTGCCTCTATGGCAAATGTTCAGCTCTGCCCTTGCAGTACAAAGCAGCCACAGATAATAGGTAAGTGAATAAAATTTTAGTTACACAAATACAGGAGACTGGATTTAGCCCACAGGTATGGTCTGCCCACCTCTGATCTCACCCACTATCTCTGTGTATGTTCTACTTTTTGTCCTGAGATAAATCCCTTATAATTCTTCATATTGAAAAGCAAAAATCCCAGTTGCCTGGGTAATACAATATAGCTAATTATCTTTTCATAAACCCTAGTAGTTTATCACTAACAAAATTTTAAAAGGACAAAAATCATACACACAGTGACAAATACGTAAAGGGGTATGCATGTCTTTAAAATCACTTTATCCTTTGATAGAGACTATGCATTCAAGAAAGAAGAGGGCATGAGCAGTAGCCAGTGATGCAACAATGTCCAGAAGATGACAAATTAAAAACAGCCATCGGATTTGGCAATTATGGAGGAATTGGTGACCTTCAAAAAAGCAGTTTCAGTAGAATCATGGGGGCAGAAACTAAAATGCAAAATATTTAGGGCTGATAATAATGAGTTATACAAGCTCTTCTCATATGAAACATAGGTTAATTTTAAATGCACTCAACTAAAATATTATCTTTACTTAAACACACTTCCAGAATCATTTTAAACTACTTTAAATAAATGTTATCACCAAAGTGGGTCTGCTTTGAAGCATGATTTTTCCTATGTGTATACAGTTATTGATTAGATTTCCTATGCTGCAGTTGAATTTAAAGCTGTGACCTGTGATCTCAAAATGACTTTCTGACAATAATGATTGGAATGGTGGGTGCACAGCAACAATTAACCGTAATCTCTCTGTAGTAAAGTCAATGATTCTTTTTCCCTAAGAGAGAATCCAGTTGTACATTTTTTAAAAAGTCTTTCATTAACGTATTTCCTTAATCCATTTCATTTGCTAGTCACACATGTAAGCATATGTTAAGCTTTTATAGTAATCCATAAAAGAAAATAATAACAGTATTTATACTTAATTATTTTATCATATTCGTTGGCATTTTAACTTGGACTATTTAAAAAAAACACCTCAATAGAATAGAAAACAGTTACAAAGTTTGATTTATACTGTGCAGAAATGCAAAATAGAATTTTCAACTTGGATATGGGAATATAAACAATTATAAAGAAACATTAAAACATAGTTCATATTTTTATCTTGCTTATAGTTCCTTTGTTCCAATGAATATTAGCATTTTAAAAGCATTTGATATTATTGAAGTCAATTTGATTACGTCATCTGGAAGGTACAGGCTTCCCATTTCTGCCACCCAAAATTCCAAAGTGAAAAGGTTATCCTATTTTGACTTTTGAGGTGAGATAGGAAATATTATTTCTTTATCTCTTTCTTCTCATCCTGATCCCTCTCCCAGCTTCCTAATTCTCCATTTTAGCTCAATACTATAGAATGTCTCATGGTTGATGGATTCCTGTTTTCTGAGTCTTATAAAGAAATGTAATATAAACTTCAGTTATAAACAAATTTAATATAAACCTTGCCTTTCTATGGGAAAAGATAGACTATAAAGATATATGATGGCAATTTTATTCTTATTTGGAAACACTGTAGAATATTTCCAAGGAATTAAATTACACCTAAATATTTGTTCATTGTGTCCTTTTATTCTTTAATGATTTAGTAAGTGTTTGCAACATATTGGAAATGTGTAAGTAAACCGTGACTCAAAAATAAATAGATGAGAGCTTCTATTATCTTTTAACACACATTTAAAGGGTGACAATTTTGTTTCTAAAAAATGGTAAGCCAATGTGATAAGTTAATTATTAGAGGTAGAAACAAGTGTCTATGGGAGAATCGAAAATGAAGCCTAAATTTGTTCAGACAACTTGAAAAATTTCTAAAGTGCCTTTGTGTGTGTGGTGTGTGTGTGGGTATACATATATATACAGATATATTCTAATGTATGTGTATGTATGCATATATACATATGTTTTTGTATGTGTGTATGTATAGTGTGTGTATATACATATGTATGTGTATATATATTGTATGTGTGTATGTATAGTGTATGTGTGTATATATATATACACACACATACATAGATTATATATATATACACACACACATACATAGATATATGTTAATTTTAACTCCTTTCAATGGTATTTATTTGCTCTAAAGCCAGAGGAGCATTATTCTTGCAGGATCCAACTTTTGCCTTTCTGATTCTCAGGCACACCACCAGTACCTAAAGAAACACTACACTAATCTACAAAAATAATGTGTACTGTTTCCCTATTGCTAACAGATTAAAAATTTGTATCTGAAAGTAATACCTGATTTTTTTGGCCATGTCTGGTTAAGGCTGCTCTCTTCAGCTTGCCAATGACAAGTGATGCTTTATATTACAGCCCACTAATCTAAAATGCTAGAAATGGACAAACCACATGTTACCTATTTTGGTTGTTTCTAAACAGTTACTACCTGTGTGGAAAAATTCAAAGTGCTAAACAACAGTGTCCCTTTATGGTCTGGTACCACACTGGAGCATGTCACAAGTTCCCAAGGGTGATGACTCCTCCCTCTACTAATGGGTACTATGAGAGTTCTTCACACAGCACAGACCTCAGTTACTAACACCTAAATATTAAAACCCATGGGATTTTCATTCTCTATATTCATGCCTAGTACTTTGGTAAGATCCACACCATGTGCACATACACTAACACATTAGAATATATATATTTATAGGAAGCAAGGGGAGAAATTATATATATATATATATATAACCTTAAAAGCAAAGCTGAGGTTTCTGTAGCAAGACAATTTTCCCAGCCCACCCACCCCCAGTGTGAGGCAGAGTGATGACAGCAAACTGGCTATGCCTGTGTGTAGAAAGAGATTTGTATACTACAGGAAAAGAACTCCAAATTTATAAATCTTGAAGTATATGTGGGACTGCTATACAGCTGTCATCATCCCCTCTTAAGAGAAAAAGAGAAGCTTTGCCTCTCAAAAGTATCACAATTTGGGAATGTAATGTAAACTGGAATATGGAATGTATGTGAATGTCTCCAAGGTTTCATTCCCCTTTGAAGCAAAAGCACGTAGCTCTAGGGAGATATATCTTTGTATCTCTGCAATTGCTATCTATCCAATTATCTTTTAACTTTCAAAGCATATCCTTTAACCCACTTTCCAGTTTTCTTTGCCTAGTATACTCTAAAATAGGGAAATATGAAAATATTTTCTCTATGCTTCTACATGATTGAGGAAATGCTTTCTTATAGAGATGACATTTGAGCCTAGAAGGTTGGATACCTATGAATTTACCAAACAAAAGGTAAACCTATTCCTGGCAGAGGGACAGAAGCATAATGATTTGGCAGTAGGTAAGAACATGGCAGAATTCTCGTCAAGTGTTTAATAGTTGTTATTTCTGGGAAATGGAATGTGAGGATGAAGTAGAAGTTTAACCGTATCTTTTCAATGTTACTCTTCTTGAATTATCTGAATTATTTGCATAATAAACTTCAGGTAAAACAACAGCAACAACAATGACAACAAAAAACATAAAACAGCACACTGTCATCCAGGACACATATGCCATTGCATCAGGCATTAACTGAAGATGTAGCAGAACAACAAAAAGCCAATCACAGATCATGAGAATTTGTATGCCTTGCCCAGCAATTTGGACTTCATTCTATGGGTACAGAGATCTCCTAAAGTTTTCCAGAAAGGAGTGATGAAATCATGTTCAAGTTTTAGAACCATTGCTCTGGCAGAACCAGAATGAATGGATGAAGATGAGGGGGTTGGAAGCAAGGGGAGAAATTTAGAGTTTCAGTGCCAGACTGACATATTCAAACAATAGCAGTAGGAGTAGAGCAAATCAACAAGCAGACCTTGGTGAGTGATGGGACGTGTGAATCACTGGATGGTGGGAATCAGGAAAACTCCTAGGTTTCTCTTTTGGACAATTGGGTAGGTGATGGTGCTATTTACTCAAAAGGTGAATATAGATATTTTGTTTTTGAGGTGGAGAAGATAATGGATTTTTTTTAATATCCTAAATCTGAGCTCTCTAAGAAATATCTTGATGAAGATATCCAACAGTACCATGAAAAGATAGGCATTAAGAAGTCATTGAAAATTAGATATGCATTCTCCAAGGGAGAATCTAGGGAGGGAGAGGGAATAAGTATACATAAAGACACAACTGCCTGTCACACACCATTTAAGATCTGAAGTTCAGTGGGTATTGGCACTGGTCCAGCAGCTCAACTGTGACAGATTCAGTATCTCTATGATTTTTTAGTCTATGCCTTCATACTTGCCACCTTGTTGTTCTTCCAGATATCACAGCCACTTTCACCACAGGAAGAAAGGGTAGGGATTTGTATCAGTCTTGTCTATCTCCTTTCATCGGGAAAGCAAAAGCTTCTTCAGAATCTCCAGAAGTTTTTCACTTGTGTCTCACCAGTCAGAACTGTATAACATACCAACACATACCTGTGAATGGAGCTGGAAAACTAAGCATTACTTGGGCAAATTGTGGTCAGAATATAATAAGGATTACAATAGCATAAAAAGGGGGTGAGTGGTTATTTAGTAGAGACTTCAGTGGCTGCACAAGGAGATTTTAAGCAAGAAAGTGAGTTCAGCAATGTTATATGCTATAGTATTCACTGCTTCATCTGGATTTTCCATAGCCAGGGTAATTAGTTTTCAAATTAAAATTAGTTTTCAGATTATTTGTTTAAAACAAAGTATATTTGAAAAAATAAAAGTATTATTAATCAGTAAAAAAATTTCAATGCTGAACTCCCCTTTATAATAACCATCAGATCTCCAGAGACTTACTCACTAATAGTAATTCTACTATTAGAAGTAACATTGTAATAAGCAGAGGCTGCGCTGTCTACTGCAATGTGGGACTGCCTCTCAGCCAATGAGAAGTACAAACAGACCAGAAGCATCACTTCCTTCTGCCATCAGCTCTTCTGAGTACATGGTACAGCAAAGGCTTCAGATTGCAACACAACTTTAGAGGTAAGATTTTGAGGATAAAGGAAACAAGTTTTCTTTCTAAAAAAAAAAGGGGAGGGAGTGAGGGAGAGAGACACAGAGAGAGAGAGAGAGAAATGGAGAGAGAGATGACTAAGGAAAGTGTCTGAGGCCTGCCCCTCTTCCAAACACTTGTCCTATTCATATATTCAGAAAAAGGCTAGGCTCAGCTAAGAACAAATAAGAAGATATTATTTAAACCAGTAATTTTTGTTTGGCCAATTTCCAAGTTAATTAATACTTGACTGTACTGAAAACTAACTTTTGGATTTGGTTATTAGAATGCCTTGGAGTTACAGAGACAGAATACAGAAGGTTGAGAAGTAATTTGTCAAGGTAGGGAATTGAGACTACTGTTTCTGATCTTGGCTTGGTGGGAAAGAAAAAAGGTAGATAGAGAATAATGAACTGTTGAAAGATTACTTTTTTGTTTGTTTGTTTGTTTTCAAAATGTGAGCAACTTGAACTTGATTGTCTTTAAAGACTTACGGCAGCTAGAGAAATGGGTTAAAGATCTAATAGAAAGGTTGCAATTAAAAGAGAGGAGAACTGAACCCATCCTCAGGAACGGTGATGTGACAGAAAGTGAGAAAAACCAGACAAAATAAAGTAGTTCACTAGATTCTAGCACTTTTAATTCATTTATCAATAATCTTCTACATTCTGTTTCCTGATATTGGGCTTTCAAAATGATAGAAAATACAAGGGCATTATAGATTTTGATTTTAAAATGATTGATCCACAGAAACATTTTTATATTATTTCCATCACTGCTTTTCCAAGTTTGACTATTGTATTAGTTCATTCTCACACTGCTATACAAAACTATCTAAGACTGGGCAATTTATGAAGAGAAGAGGTTTAATTAACTGACATTCCTGCGTGCTTAACAGGGAGCGTGAAATACCATCCACACCTCCACATTAGCACCTGCCAAATGGCAGGCACTGCACAAGAACGGCTAATATACAACTGAGTAGGGAAGCCTGCTAATTCAACCATCCAGAACAGTGCACACTTAGCTAGCCTCCCGCTGCTGAGCAAGAGTCAGTTTTCACCATGCACCATGCTGCTTCTCACTTACCTATCATGAAATCACCCTTTCTGGAATCTTTTTCTGCTTCACTTTTTGATCCCTTAGAAACTCCTATTGCTTAAACTGCGGGGGTAGGGGGAGGACAACGGTGGGGGTGGTGGGAAGGGCAGGGGGGGACTTAAACGGAGGCGGGGCAGAGGGTGCAGTGAGCTGGATAAACAACAACAGCAACAAAACTCCTATTAAGTTTCCTCCTGAGAACCACATTTTATGACTCCAAGCAATGCCAAGAGCTTCTTCCTTTCTCTAGTTGAGTGCCTTGTCCGTATCTCTAACATGGCATTAATTTGATTGTCCTGATGATTTGTTAATGTCTATGTTATCTCCAAGTAACGGCAGCTTCCAGAGTATAGAAATTTTCATCAATTTACTTTTTCAGTAAGGGCTTACCAAACTTCTTGGGAAAAAGTAGGCTTGCATTAACACTTACTGATTGGCTATAAGAGTGAACAAAAAAAACTTCTGTTTTTGCCTCTCATACCCTGATAAGTCTAATACATTTAAAATTAGGTTTATATGTTAGATCTTAAAAGATTTATTTGCACCCTTGCAGAAAACAAATCAATAGATAGAATCTTTACTTGAGCTAGATCAAGTGGGTGCTTGTGATTTCTGGGTGCTCTTTTTACCAGGTGTGTTTTAGTGAAGAAAATTCATTATATCTTTATCTTCTATAGTGTTATAGCACAGGACCTGATCCTATATTTAAAGAATGACATTAATAGCTCGGTGACTCACACTGTAATCCCAGCACTTTGGGAGGCCAAGGTGGGCGGATGGATCACCTGAGGCCAGGAATTCCAAACCAGCCTGGCCAACATGGTGAAACCCCATCTCTACTAAATATACAAAAATTAGCTGGGCGTGGTGGCATATACCTGTAATCCAAGCTACTTGGGAGGCTGAGGCCAGAGAATCACTTGAACCTGGGATGCAAATGTTGCAGTGAGCCAAGATCATGCCATTGCACACCAGCCTAAGCAACACAGTGAGACTCTGTCTCAAAAAAAATTAAAAAGATATTTGTTTTGGAAACATTTTTAGAAAGCTCTAATTTTAAATGAGAGTATACATTTATAGGAGCAGCTATAAAATCATTTTCACCACAAAATCCTTTCTTTGTTCTTTTTTTTTCCTATTTTCTCTTCAGTTCTTAGAGTGATTGTAGTAACCCTCTCCAATTTTTAAAGTAACTTTTTCACATTAAACTTCTGTAATGGCAACTTTTTGAAAGAAGTGATCATTGGAATCTTACTCACACATGTTTCTAAAACTTATTTTCTGAGATTCACAAGGAATAAGGACACATCCAAAGCTCTGACATCTAAAATAATAAAACCAAATAAACTGTTCAATAAAGAAACGTAATAAATAAATCGTCTTTGAAAAGCTGACATTTTTCCAAAATTGCCTGATTTGGAGCTACTTTTTACAAATGTTTACATCACATTTGTAAACATTTTATGGGATGAGTGTTCCAGCTAACAAGCTTTGGAAGTGTCTTATTGTAATGCAAGAAGAAAATCTTCCAGGCAATTTTGACTTCTTAATTGAGAACTTCAAAACCTTTATGCCATTTTAAACTTGTTTATTTTAATGTTGCTTTTCATAATCAGATAAGTGACTTAATTATGCTTCTTTGAATTAAGTCAAATAATTTCCTTCTAGTTTTAATCAGTGATTTCCATACAATGATTCCTTTATGCATTTTTAAAAGTTTTTGTTGTTATTCTAAGATTTTATCTCAGTTGCTTAGCTATGCCTTCTTCCACTGATGAATTTTCTATATTCATATTAATAAAATATTTCCAAGGAACTGTATTGGATGTGGTTTAATATTCAAATGAGTGGCAAATGTGGTTCAGTCAGAAATAAATAATTCATTTTTTAAAAACTTACTTTTGACCAACTAGCTCTCTGGGAATTAAGAAGTACTTTGACTATTAGATATAAATATTCTAAAGAGAAAATTACCTCTTTTAATTTTCTTGTTTCTACTTCCAGTCATTTGGTAGGATCTAATTAGGCATCTTTATTCAACATCAGCAACATGCTTTTAAATGTTCTTCTATTTTTAAGTAAGGTTACTGAGTTCTCAGTCACAGCTATGAAGCACAGAGGAATTTCCATTCCGTTGCAAGCCATTATTACCGGGAGGTAACATACATGAAGAAAAAAAAAACAGCCTGTACTTCATTTCCTTGGGTGAAATCAGGGTAGTTCTTAAGTAATAGAATTATGAATTTTAAAAGTAAAAAAAAAAACAGACTTCAAAAAATTATAGAAAACTGCATTTGTAGAAACTCTACAGAAAACCATAGTTAGTATGTTCAGAAATAGGGTGGCCTGCTGAAAGGAGTGAAGTCTTTTAATACTTGGAGGTTCATTTTTGTTTTGATATCATGAAACAATGATCTTATGTAGAAATCTTCCATACACTCTAAAATTAGGAAGAAAATTTTGCCAATGTGCTGTGTACACCTTTTGCTTTTTAACAACTAAATATAGCCTTGAATTAAGGCCTCGCAAGAAATGGTGCTGCTGATAGTCACTGGGAGGGAATGAGATGGGGTTTTTGCTCCAACAGTTAATTTTTCTAAGGGTGTGAAAAAGTAGACAATTACAGCTCAGGCATGGAATGATGGATTCTGTGTTTAAAGTGTCATGATTTACAATTGGTTTGAACCCGTGGAACAACGAAACAACTTTTGATTATAGCCAGGAATAAAGAGGAAGTTTAAATAAATTTTATTTTGACAAAGGAAATTCTGAGATGGACACATAGCAAAGGGAGCCAATCAGAAGATATTTGTGGAAAATGTTGTATATCCAGCTTCTCTTTCACAAGACATTTTTTTTTTTTTTGAGATGGAGTCTTGTTCTGTCACCCAGGCTGGAGTGCAGTGGGGTGATCTCAGCTCACTGCAATCTCTGCCTCCCGGGTTCAAGAGATTCTCCTGCCTCATCCTCCCTAATAGCTGGGATTACAGGCGTGCACCACTACACCTGACTAATTTTTGTATTCTTGGTAGAGACGGGCTTCCACCATGATAGTCAGGCTAGGCTTGAACTCCTGACCTCGTGATCCGCCTGCCTCAGCCTCCCAAAGTGCTGGGATTATGGGCATGAGCCACCATCCCCTGCAAGACAGAAATCTTAACAGAATATAACATGACAGTGCTAGGTAGTAACTGGGGACCCCCATAACTCAGAATTTAGAGAGTAGTTTTTGCTAGACTCAACACATTTCATTTTCACAAAATTAACACCAGACTTTGGTAGGATAAAGAGATACATTAAAATAGTACACAAATCTATTGCCAATAGCACTGACTTTGGGAACTTTTAAATGAATAGTTCCATTGTAATAAATCAGCATCTGATATGAAATATAGAGATTTGTGGTTCTTCCAAAGAGTCTATTCACTGTTCAAGACAATCTGCTTTTCTTTTTAGTGCCCACCAAGTGTGTGTTGAGTAAAGAATAAGAGGAGTAACTTCTCATCCTGTAAACCTTAATTTGCAACAGGTGACCCCAAGCTCGTAAACATTATTTCTTTCATTTCAATACCAGCCTAGAAACATTTTAAGCTTTTGATCTATTTATTGTAAATGATGGGATACAATGCCACTTTGTATTTGCACAATGATTAGGGATAAAATAGGTTTTCCAAACTATAATTAGGTACAGAGAAAGAGGTCTTTTTCCTCTTCCATCTAATAAATAATTAGAGACCCAGACCCACATTAATAAGTGCTCCCGCAGGTTCTTATTTTAATCTCTGGCAAACAACTTGCTTGAATTCTAAGGAACTTCCTTGAATTCTAAGGAAATAATCTGCTAGGTATTAATAGTTCGTGTTATGCTTTTGTTAAAAAGACTACCACCACAAACGACAACAACAAAAATCAAAAACCCTGTATAACTATCACTAAAATACACATTCAGTAAAGATGGACTCAGTGGTATACTTCAGAATTGTAGAAGGTAGAAAAATGAAAATCTTAAAGGCTGGCCTTTTTCAGGTGCGGTCTAGCTCAGTAGTACAGACAGTACAGCACTTAACAATTCTCAAAGCATTTCCTTTGGTTCCTATTGTATCACTTTAACCTAATTCCATTTGAACCAGAATCTTGGCCCATGGTCTGTAAGGTGATGCAATGTGAGAATGCTAAATGTGCTAAATGCAATGTGAGAAAGCATCTGATGTTGTATCGTGCATTGCAATAAAACTACTAAAGGTTAGAGCCATGAGAACCAAAGAAACTAAAATCTGTAATTGGCATTTGTGGGAATTGTTCTAAGAACATTTAGCCATTTTAATACAGTTTTCTTTCTTTATGGTCCTTAACAAAGAGGGGAATATACACAGAGGCTTTCCAATCCAATCTCCCTTATTGGAGAATAGAAACCAGACCCATGGATTATCTCAAATATAAATCTTATTCAACATACAATAAAGGAGACATATATATTCACAATGAATTTTTGTCAACTTGTGTCTTCAAAAGAGATTTCAGATAGTCTTTGGCTGCAAAACAATTACATGTTGACTTTTGGTTGGAAGTTTTGTTCTGAAAGATTTTACCAAAATGATATTCGTATAGAGGGCTACTTTGTAAATAATACTAAAATTGCAGAATTTGTCAGACTTGAGTTATGAATTTTTTGATATTACTTTATTCAGTTTTAACATAGTTTTGCATTTGAGAGATGACCATAAGTATGTGCAGCTGATCTATTTTATTGGCATCTGTGTATTGTCAAAGTAGATATGTTAATAATGCATTCATTTGGACAACTTTCCATTAGATACTGTTTTGGAGTCTTTGTAATTGCCTTTAAAGCTACTTAACTACAAGAAAACTGGCATCATTACTTGAGAGAACATTTGAGCTTTACCCCCAAAAAGAAGAAAAAAACGTATGTCCTAAGTTTACTCACCCATCTTTTCTTTTTCTTTTTTCTTTATTCTTCATAGGTAATAGATGTGTTCTAAACACTACTTGGCTATTAAAAAAATCTCTGCCCTTAGGAATTAGAGATATTCCACATATGCTGCAGATACTGAAGAAAATTGCAGTTTAGATGAGTCTAGATTGTTTTATATATATATATATATATATATATATATATATATATATATACATATATATCAGAGAACAAATATCACCTAATGTGCTAGAGCAAGAAAGAAAATTAATGAATGAATAAATTATCTCTTGTGTACACTTCAAATAAGCAAATTTGGTTGTTTACCTAGCAGCTTGAGCCTTCTCTGTAGGCCACTAATGATCATTTAAAACGAAACAGTTGAGCTATCATGTGAATCTGTTTTCATTTCTGACTTCTGTCACCAAGCTCAGAGGTTGTATCTACTTAAATATGCCTGTAGGGTCTCTTTGAATTGCTTAAGGGGATGGCCAGTGGCAAGCTCTGCCCCACATGAACTGACTGTGGCAAATCCTTTTGAGTAACTAACATCCTCCAGTTCTAAGTCATGTCTACTCTCACGAAAATGTACTAACCTCACATTGTAGTTTATTTCGAGGATGTTAGAGTGAAATCACTGCCACATTTCCATTAGTATTCATCCATTTTCTGTGTGTGTTTTTCCTTAAAAGGTGGATTTGAAGAGCCATCAACCCTGTTGATGTGAAGGTGATATCTGACATAAGTTTTGTAGCCACAGAGGAGACTGATTAGCAGATTGCTGCTGTATAATTACTTTGTTTTCATTACTAACTCTATAAATCTTTTACAAATAATCTGTTCATTTCTTCATAAAAGATATCTTGAAGAAAAGCCCCACTATCACTGGGCATGATGGCTCATGCCTGTAATTCCAGCTCTTTGAGAGGGCAAGGCGGGTGGATCTCAAGGTCAGACGTTCTAGACCAGTCTGGCCAAGATGGTGAAACCCCGTCTCTAATAAAAATACAAAAATTAGCTGAGTGTGGTGGCAGGTGCCTGTAATTCCAGCTACTTGGGAGGCTGAAGCAGAGAACTGATTGAACTCAGGAGGAGGAGGTTGCATTCAGCCAAGATTGCACCACTGCACTCCAGCCTGGGCAACAGAGTGAGACAATGTCTCAAAACAAAAAAAAATTGCCCCCACTATCTACGTGACAGAGTCGAGGAGAGTGTAAACATATTATGTATTTTCACGATGAAGTATCAGCTGCATTTGGTGCTTTAGATAGGTGATCAGACTGAATATATCAGTTTTATTTTTAAAAAGGAAATATGAACACAAAGTTAGAATTTTGATGTTCTTCTGAAACCCATGAACTCACTCTAAATCCAGCTTTAAAAAAGAACTTCTACAATTTGCAATCAAAGGAATCAAAAGCAAAGCCTCCTGATATGAAGAGCTTTACTGGCTGTGCAAGATTTACTTGGCCATAACCAAGATTTACAGGTAACACAGAGGATTACAAAACTATTTTTTAATCTCCCACCCCAATGATTTCAAAATGGAAACCCCTTAGATATTATTTACCAATATGAATATTTTGCAGCTCCTATATATGTTTATTTCTGACCACCAAGGCTTAAATTTCAACAGATATAAGCATTACATTCATCAGATAGGATGCTTGTAATTCTGGCTTATTCATTTTATCAGCATTGCATAACCTGCTCAAACTGGATGGTAGTCCATCATTCCCTAAAGAAGTGAGTGAATGAAGGATGTATATATGTGTCTACCATAGACAGGATTATCTTTATAACAACTCTATATGGAAACATTAACCCACAACAGATCTCTGCTGAAGGATTTCTGTGACATCTATCTACTTGTCACAGAAGCACAGATGAAAGCTTGAGTCCTGTGAGAACAGCTATTGCTGCCATCCAGCTTAGCATCAGAAAACAGTAGAACGTGTAATGCTAGCACAACTAAGAAACCAGTATTCTTATCATCCTAACCAATGAATTTTACATTTGACATTATCCTCTACTTAAATCTAAGTGGTTAGGATAAACCATAGTTTCATCAAATTCTGTTTCTATTGCCACTGTTATTTTGACACATCCTCAAAATAACTGTCTTCACCCTTTCATAGTTGAAAGATAGACAGTGTTTTTCTCAATTTTCATCTTGGAACAAATTACTAAGGGAAAACCTAGGATGAGTGAGCTTAAAAATCTTAGCAACTTAGGCCTGAATGTCATGAAATTAAGAAAGCCTCTCTGTGATTATAAATAGTCACAGGGCATTAGAGATGTAGGTCTGAAGAGCTCTAATCTATTACAAAAACTTTCCCTCAGAGGCTTTGATTTGTGAGCAATGCTGTTTTACGGGGAGAGGTATTGAGCCTTTACATTTAGTGTTAGAGAAATGTAGGTTGAAATAATGTACCTGCAGTACAGAGGTCACATATTAAGGTCTTTATTCACTTGAAAACTGAAAACCATTGCCTGGAACATTTTACTTACTTTTATTGAAAATATTTTATTGGCTGTTTCTGTGGACATGTGTCCTTTCAAATGACACAAAATACAGAACTCAATACAGACACATTCATCAAAGCATGAACAAATTTTTCAAGCAGTTCTTTTGGCTTTATTATACTAGCCATCATTCCTTTAACTTCTTTTTAAATAAAATCACTTATGCATTCCCTACATGTAGCACCAAGAAATTCTACTGTTGTCCTATTTTGTTAATTTTAGAGATATAAAATTGAAGTAGGTTTATTTTTATATAGGTTGTTAAGGTTTCGCTCAACCTAATTTATGTGTACATATAACAGAAAATGAGTAGCTTACATATAATAGAAAATACTAATTCATTCCTAACATAAACTGACAATTTATTTGAATGTATAAATTTGATTACTTTTTCAATTACCTAGACATCATAACAATATTTATGTTGCCACACACAAATGAGAATTGTAAAGTGTTAGTGAAATAGAGTGTCTGTTTTTTTTGTTTTTGTTTTTGTCGAAGAGGTAGGGTCTGGCTCTGTCACCCAGACTGTAGTGCAGTGATGCAATCATCTTACCACTGTTTTGAACTCCTGGACCCAAGTGATACTCCTGTCTCAGCCTCTCATGTAGCTAAGACCACACACATACAGATGCCACCACACCCTGCTAATCTTTTAATATTTTTGTTTCTTTTAATAGAAGCAATGTGCTGCTGTGTTGCCCAGGCCTCTCTTGAACTCCTGGGCTGAACTAAGCCTCCTGTGTCAGCTTCCCAAAGTGCTGGGATTACAGGTGTGAGCCGCTGTGCCTGGCCCATATCTATTTTAATTTCAACTCATTTGTTTATCCAAATTTTAACTGACTTTATTGTCTATTCTCCCTTTCTAAAAATTATTGTTTATTTTATGTGGATTGATACATATCTTTTGAATTGAATTCAATTATTTAATTTAGAGACAGGATTTCACTCTTCCCCAGGTTGGTGTGCAGTTGGCACAATCACAGCTCACTACAGCTTCAATTCCTGGGTTCAAGTGGTCCTCCTGCCTCATCCTCCTGAGTAGTTATTCTCATCCTGAGGAATATGAGAAATGAGGACTTTCAGAGGCATTTATTTCAGAGGCGCTACAGGTTCTAGCTACTCAGAGAATAAATACCTGGCTGAGTAGCTAGCACCATGCCTGGCTGACACCTGTATACTTTAAAGTAAAAAATCCACATGAATTCTTACCATGAATTCATTCTGAATTTTGTTGTTAACATTTTTTTTGTAAGAAACTGCCATTAAAATATGAGCATTTCTTTAGAAAAAAATGTTTTTGAAAATCACTTCACTTCTTAATTGAGAACTTATCAAATACAGGGCTACATGATAAAGTGGGACAGTGTTATGGACTAAATATTTGGGTCCTCCCAAATATTCTTATGTTGAAATTCTAAAACCCAATGTGATGGAATTAGAAAATGGGCCTTTAATAGAAGATTAGATATTAAGGAAGATTCCTCATCAATGTTATTGGTGCCCTTTTAAAAGAGACTTCAGAGAGCTCCCTTACCTCTTCAGCCATGTGAGGATACAGCAAGAAAAGGGTGGTCCATGAACCAGGAAGCAGGCTCTCGACAGACACTAAATTTGCCAGAATCTTGATCTTGAATTTTCCAGTCTCCTGAAAGGTGAGAAAAATTAAAAAATTCTATTGTGTACAAGCCACCCACTTTGTGATATTGTATTAAAACAGCCTAAATGGACTGAGACAGGACCCTAGATTGTTTATGGGTGTTGGTAGCATTAATACAAAGAAATAATGTTTGCCATTTATTGGATATCCATGTAGAAAAAGTATGGAAGCCTTCATCCTCAGGAATATGAGAAACCTGAACTTTCAGAGGCATTTATTCTCTGAAAGGGGCAATTTAAAAAAAGCAATAAAAAGAAGAGATGGAAATAATTCTTACTTGGTACAGATTTACATACTTCACAAGTGTGCCCTAGGCAGAAAGAAAGCAAGGCAGCATACTTATTTTTAACTTTTGCTTGTTAAAGAAGCAATAGACTAGAGTACAATAAAATTAAAATTTATATTTAGAGTCAAATTAGTCATTCAGGTAAAAGAATCAGGTTAAAAATAATTTAGCTTTTCAATTAAAATCCAGATGCAGAAGACTAGGGATTTGCCCACTCTCTTTTGCAAAGCCTGCCACTGAAATTGGGAAAGGTTAAAAGTATTGGAATTTATAATTCTAGTCATCAAGAGCATTTTGTTTGTCAGCTAGATTTCTTAGCGTAACGATCAAATTCTCATAATATGGCAATCAGTTACTGATTTCTTATTGTCCACTATGACACATAAAAATATCCCAAGTAGTATATCAAAAAGCTTTTTAAAAGTACATGTACATGATTTGACAAAACCCAAGGTTTTTCTAAACTCTGGCTTAAATTCTTAAACAATTTGAGTTCCTTAAGGTGAGTCAAGGTGCTTGTCTACAATCAGCAAGGAGAGCTTACAGCTTCCATTTACCTATAGTACAAATGCTTACCTTTAATAAAAAATCAACCTGGGATCTCAAATCTCTTGATTGATATCTACAGTCTAAAATCTCTCAACTGTTTCAACAGTAAAATTACAAAGCTTTTACAAAGTTTCCTAACTTCTACATGAAACGTTTTTCTTAACTTTTGAAGTATTCATATTTTATACATTACCTGGGCTTCTGTGATAAGATAAATAAACACATTTTAATATGCTTTTCATCTGTTCCTTCCCATTAATTATAAAGTAGCATATTTCTGATGAGTCTTTTGACTCTTCCATTTCATTCCCTTCATAATATAATAGACGGAACTGTCATTGTGATGTATTTGTAGTCAGAAGTAGTTTTCAATTTATTAAGTTCCTTAACTATACTACATTCCTCTCTGAATCTGATTACTTCCTGCATTATTTACACATTTACTTCATCTTCTTATGACCAACCTGATTCTGTTGTGTGGTTTTTCATCTTTCATCTTCAAAGCTCGATTCTGGATCATATGTGACTGTCTAAAGTTAGTTGCTGGTATAAACTTCAAATGCAAAACTTTGGTTTAAAAAAATTTCAGCTAAGTTTTATCATTCCTAAAAATGTACAACTATTTCTACCACACTATTCTTTTTATTGTTATGATTACAAGGCTGAATGGAGAAGCAGGCTGTTTTCATTTCAATCATGCTAACAATCCAGGAAATTTAGGCTTTGATTTTTGGGAAGAAGATTTGGGACACCCAATGCGTTACAATTGGCTTTGGAGATTTATTTTACAAGAAACTTGCATTTATGTTTCAGAATGTGTTTTATATTCATCACCAAGGGGCAGAGTTGAGGTAGGAAGTCATTCTGCTGTCAGCCATGAATAAATCAGGTTTAAGTGACTTGAAAAGACTTAGGTGGGACTTGTGTGACTGAATGAAATAGGTTTACAGGTTACTAGTAATGCCCCTGGAAATGTTTCCTAAAAATCGAAGTCAGGAAAGACTAAGCCAACTGTAAATTGGGAACAGAGGGAATGAAGTAAGAGGAAATACTGTTAGGGGCCTTGTCATAGGGTTGACCACAGGTTTATCCAAGAAGGAGATCTTAGATGGGAAACTGTATTTTTTAAACAGCTTGATTGAGAAACAGTTTACCTACTATAAAGTCCACCGGCTTAAATTATGCAATCCTAGTGGGTTTTAGCACATTTACAGAATTATGCAACCATTGTCATAAACTAATGTTAGAATACATTACCTAAATAAAACCTGGTGTTTATTAGGACTCACTAACCATTCTCTCTTGCTACATCCTCAGGCTGGCCCCTGGGTCAATCACTGATCTACATACTATAGTCACAGGTTTGTCTATTCTGGACATTTCATGTAAATGGAAGCATCCCATGTGTGATCTTTGGTGAATGGCTTATTTTACTTAGAATATTTTTGAGGTTTATCCATATTGTAGCATGTATCAGTACTTCATTGCTTTTTGTTACTGAATAGTGTTTCATTGTATGACTATATCACATTTTGGTTATCAATTTATCAGTTAATAGACGTTGGATTGCTTCCAGCTTTTGTCTATGATTAATAATGCTGCCATGAACATTAGACAAAATGCTTTTCACATTTAAGGTAAATTTTTTGCTTATGTACATAATTTTCTTTCCTTCCTTCTTTCCTTTCTTCCTTCATTCCTTCCTTTCTTCCTTCCTTCCTTCCCTCTTTCTCTCTCTCTCTCTCTCTCTCTGTCTCTCTCTCTTTCTTTCTTTCAGACAACATCTCATCCTGTCAGCCAGGCAGGAGTGCAATGCAGCAATCTCAACTCACTGCAACCTCAGCCTCCTGGGTTCAAGCAATTCTGCCTCAGCCTCCCTAGTAGCTAGAACTACAGGTGCGTGCCGCCACACCTAGCTAATTTTTCATATTTTAGTAGAGATGGAGTTTCACTGTGTTGCCCAGGCTGGTCGAGAACTCCTGAGCTCAGGCAATCCACCCACCTCGGCCTCCCAAAGTGCTGGGATTACGGGCGTGAGCCACCGCGCATGGCTATATTACCATCTTATGATTGAAATAGGGAAAATAAAACTATAGATATGTTTTGTCAGAAAATAGCACTGCTTCTAATTTCTTCTAATTTTACACACTAAAATTAGAATATGATTACTTTTAAAGGTGAAAATATATAAATATGTGTAAATGTGTGTGTCAGTACATTATTCCTTGTGTTATACAATTTTTCTACTTGAATGGAAAAGATGAATTAACATTTTAGTTATCAGAATTATTATTTTAAAACTATGTATTATGATAATATACATATCACATCATTTTTGAAATAAAATATGCTATTAAGATATGTTTCTATCAACTGATTAAATGCCAATTTCCTATGTAAAGAAGAGATAAATATTATTTTTAAAAATGTATTTATTTCCTTTCATATATATAGAAAATGTGGGAGATAAAATACGAGTAATGCACCATTTTTTGGGGGAAAAATCCATAAACAAAAGTAACAAGACTATTTTCTGGGTTTATTTAAACTTTGACTCTTCCTTGAAGACAATAATGTTCCAGGAAGGTCCTTGTGTAGAGGCAACACAGCTTCCTTACTCTCTTCACACCCAGGAATGGAACTGGCATTCTACTAGCGTCCCCTTATAAGTCTAGGCTCCGTCCACTTTCATTCTCTTGCAAAAGTCTTTTTCTCCTTTTTTGTCCATGTCTTCCAATGCTAATATTAAAGCCTCATCGCTACTTATTCTACTGTTTACTGACTTATTTTTCCCATTCATCTGCATTCACTACAGATTTTGATGTCTGGTTGACACACTTTTCTCTTTCATTTGAAGTCTTGCTTTCATACTGCTGTCAACAATATTTACACAGATTATAATTCTAACCTTCTATAGCAGTCTCTCTAAGTCTGAGTTGTCTATTAGCTGTATCCAAATCATCTGAGTTGAGGGGGCAAATTCATGAATACCATATACCATACCTCTTAAATCAAAATCCCTAAAAGTAAAATCAGCAAGTTCTGCATTTTTCACAAGCTCTCCAAACTATGTTTAGACACATTAAAGTTTGAGAACGGCTGGTAGATTCTCTTCCTTACTGTACTCAGCAGTCACAGCATCCACACTGTCTAGTCACCCACTCCCAGGTAGACACTGCGGTCAATGATTCTGCCTCTGACATAATGAATTCCACCCTTGCCACATAAACTTTTACAATTCCTATTAATTATATTTTCAGCTTTTGTCCTGAAATGTTTTAGCATTCCCTGTCTTCATTTGTTTTTCCATCCAGCCCAAATCACAATATCCAACACTTCAATAGCTCCTTATCAGCACTCTAGATCCTTTTAAGCCAAGATCGTGTCACTGCCCTCCAGCCAGGACAACAGATTGAAACTCCGTCTCAAAAAAAAAAGCTTAAAAGCTCACTCATATTTTCAATATGCTCAGCAAACTATAATCTCATGTTAATTCAACTACCATCTTGACTACTCTATCCAGCCATCTCAGAACAGCTGGCAAATATTTCCACAAGTCTTCAGATTATTGACACTACTATATTTGTTATTCTCTATCTACACCATTTAATACACTGCTTACCAGCTAGTCAGTTCTCTGCTCTATTCTCTCCAACAGATACTTCAGAAATGTATGATGCCACGAATCCCATTTCACCAGCACTATTTTCTTTCAGAAGATGATCTTGCTTCCTGTTTCATAACTCCAGACCCCAATATCCATTTGTTTACCAGATATATCCTCTAGAATTTCCAGCAACCACTTAAAGTTAAATACATCCATAGTAGGCTGAGTCATGGCCCCAAAGATACCCCATCCTAATCTCTGCAACCTGTAAATGTTACTTTATATGGACAAATGGTCTTTGCAGATGTGATTATGTTAAGGATTTTGAGATAGGGAGATTATCTTTTATTATCCAGGTGGCCCTAAATACAATCATGAGTGTCCTTAAGAGAGAGGCAGGGGATGATTCTATAGGCACAGAAAATAAGTCAATGTGACCACAGAGGCAGAGGTTGGAGTATTATTTGGCTGCAAGTCAGGGATTCCAGCAGCCATCAGAAGTTATAATAGAAGTGACAAGTAACGTGTTTTTCCCTAGAGTCTCTGCAGGGGGCATATCCCTGCTGACAACTGGATGTCAGCTCAGTATATCTATTTCAGACTTCTGCCTTCCATAACTGTGAGAGAATAAAAGTTTATTGTTTTAAACCATCAGGTTTGTGGTATTTTATTGTAGCACCCACAAGGAACTAATGTAATGTCCAAGAAAATTTTTCAAATTTTCTGCCTCTTTTGAAGTAACAGACACAAACTTCTCTAAACATTTCTTTGTTTTTATCTCCAATGTCTAACATGTCAAGTTCTGTTGATTCTATTTAATAAATCTCTCTCTAGATTATTTCTTCTTTTACAGACCCACTGCCATTGTCCTTGCACAGATGACTTTTGATCTAGTCTTCTAGAATAGGCTCTGTGGCAAACTGACCTAAGTTCTTGTTGTTTCAGAAATTATTATGTTCTTTTTGTAAATCCTGGTAGCTTTCAGTGACTAGGGCTAAGAAGTGATTATCCTTGTCTCTAAAAATTTTCTCTGGTTTGTTATAATGAAACACATGCCAGACCAATATCTGCTGTATGGATAGATGCTTATTAGTAAGCGATAACAAAGTTTCATTTCATGCATGTTCCTAAAACTCAGCAAACTTCTGTTTTCTTTCTGTAGGAACTCTATGGGAACCAGTCCTTGAGTCAATGTACTGATATTTTGGCCTTTGGGGTAGCCAAAGTTCTAGTTGGATCAAGGACAAGTATTCTCTGTTAAGTGAAAGAATGCAAGCCTCAGTGGAATTCTAGAATGAGGGCACTACTCTGAAGGTAGCAAGCTGTTCATTTCCCCTACAGTATTCACAGAGGAGCAATGAGCGTTTGAATCTTTCTAGCTAAACAAATACTCCTCATTTCTCCAATGAATATTAATGTCTAACATCCTTTAACTAAGCTAATTTGTGAAACGTCTGCTATGGATTAGGTCACATGTGAATTACTTATAAAGTTGTCTCTTGGGTGTGTGTACAAGATTGGGTCCCTTCTCATACTAAGAAACTATCCTTAGAGTACATGAAAGCTAACATCACACACGCATACATCGTCTGTTTTTTTCTTAGTTAATTGTAAATTACTTCAAAGAAAATTTGGAAAGACTCACTTCTCTTTGCTTGTTCTGTCTCTTCCTTCATATTCATTCCCATACTGTTTCCAGGCTGATCTTTTACATAGTGCACCTGTCACTCATCTTTGAAGGCTCTCATACCTCCAGGGCATGTGCTGACCTCTGTCTACCTGTTCAGTCTCATTTTGTTTTTCATACTCTTCATTTTTCAGAAATAGTTAATTATTGGTAGTTCTCAGAAAAAAAGGCTATGATCTTTCTAGGTATATTATTAACACTTTGCCCTTCCCCAACTTGCTTACTGCAATTTTTTCATTCTGTAGATTTGTGTTCAAAATATTGATCCTCTTTGAAGTTTTCAAGTTTTTCTGTATACCGTGGGCTCTCCTTTCTTTCTGTCTTCACTTTCCTGAGTATACAACCTTATAATTTACTGATACTGTTTTTTATGTCAAGTGAGTCTTCTCCACCCCCACCAACTCTGTAAGATCCCCAGGGTGGTTGCCACATCTGCTTCGTATTCAGGAGTCTCACTCCTACCATTTTTCTGAACATGGACCTGTTTCTTTTCTGAAATAGTCCTTTCCTAAAGTTAACTCTTACCATATCAGATGTTATTGCAACTTGTATTTTCCCAAGCCTTGTTTATTTGTGCCTAATTCGTTTTTCATAAATATCTAACAAATATATAAAGAGTGAAGAAATGAATTCCAGAGGCAAGGAACATTTTTTGTTCATTCAGAGGAAAAAGCTATCTCTTGTAGCTATGAAAAGGATGCTTATACAATTTTTAGGCCCTTTGTTTTCAGGAGTAAAAAAAGGGGTTCCAATATGTTATTACAAAGTGAAATAATTATGACTGACGTGTAAAACTGGACCTACTGTTCCCATTGATTGAGTCATTACATTCTTTGAGCATTTCTTTGGTCTCTGCTAATTTTAATCCTGAAGTAATGTCAAAATTGAATATTGATTATCTTAACTGTTGCATATGTCATATTTTCATTGTCTCAAAGAATATAAAATGCCAATATTTGTAATGTAGAAAAACCTGATGAGTACCTATTTCTCTTTTCATGATGTTTTACCTGCTAGAATCTAAGAATAAAGTTATTGAAGTCAGAAGATCTGGGTTCCGGACTTGAGGACACCACTTAGTTCTAAAATGATCTTAAGTAAGGAAATATAACAAACACAAAATGAGGAAAAAAGAAAGGAAGACAGAAGCATCAAAATTGAAATATTTGAAAAGCACTGATTTCTTATTTGTAGCCCTACTTGCTGCTCTAAATTCATTTTTATTTTTATTTGACGAATTTCTTTTGAGCAGTGTGCTTTTCATTCACTCAAAAATTTATTAAGCCCTACTATGTATTAGACTCTAATGTGCTGAGAATAAACACTAAAGAAAATGTGAGATATATATATATAATCTCACATTTTTATGGCTGAATAGTATTCCATTCTATATATATATGAATATATATATTAATATGTAGTATTTCATTGCATATATGGAATTCATATATATATATATATTTTCCATTACATATATGGAATTCCAGATATATATGCAATGAAATACTATGTATGTATTGTATGTATATATGTATTGCATGTATAGAATACTATATGTGTATTGCATATATGTATTCATATATGCATGTATATATATGTATATATATAATATATATGCATTCCATTCCATATATATATGAATATATAGTATTCCATCACATATAAATATATTTATTAGTATATTATAAATATTTATAATAAATATTTATTAGTATATTATAAATATTTTATATATTATATTTATAATAAATATTTATATATATATATAAATAGTATATTATAAATATACTATTCAGCCATAAAAACGGATGAAATTCTGGTGTTTCCAACAATGAATGGAACTGGAAGTCATTATGTTATGTGAAATAAGCTGGGCACAGAAAGACAAATATTGCATGTTCTCACTCATATGTGGAAGCTAAAAAAGTTGATCTCAGGGAGGTAGAGAGTAGAATGATAGATACAGAGGCTAGGAAATGTCAGGAAGGGGGCAGGAAATGGATAGTGAAGAGAAACTGGTTAATGGGTACAAATATACAGTTAGATAAAAGGAAAAATTTCTAGTGTTTGATAGCATGGTAAGGTGACTATAGTTGTCAACAATGTATTGTATATTTCAAAATAGCTGAAAGAGCTGATTTGAAATGTCCTGACACAAATGACAAATGCTTGAGGTCATTTGGGTACTTAGGTGATGGATAACCTGAGTACCTTGATTTGGTCGTTACTCATTGTATGCATGTATCAAAATATCACATATACTCATTAGATATGTTCAAATATTATATACTAATATTTATAAATGAAAAACACCAAAAAATGAAATACAAGTGACCTACTGCTTAATACCGACACTACAACAAATATTCCTAGTTGTAGGCACGTGCTCTTGCTATAGAAGATATAAAATATCTTTGCTATACCACAAACAAATAATTTGAGAAATATATTAGTTCTCTGTGTGTGTGTGTGTGTGTGTGTGTGTCCTTTTGTTTTCCTCTACTAGTATAATAATTGGGTTGTGTTTGGCCAGTTTCTTTTGAGCAAATCTTATCAGCATATCATTGTGACGATATCCTGGGTTGTGTTGTTGCACCAAAATTAGTATTCATTGAGTCACTTCATGTTTTGAAAAATAAGCAAGAGTTTGGTTATGGTTAATTAAAATACTGTGAAATAAATTTATTATATTTTCTGAAAATCGACCTATTTATTTTCCTAAATAATCCTTTTCTTAAGTTAACCCTTATAATATCAGATGCTATTACAAATCGTATTTTGCCAAGCCTTGTTTGTTTTAAAACATTAGTAAATCATTACATTGCAATCTTCTTGTATGAAAGTGTGTCTATGTTATTCAGTCCTGTCAGTTCTATAAAGCAGTTTTCACTAAGAACCATGATGCTAAAAATTCATATATTTCAATTATGTCCCCCTGGAGGCCAGTAATTATTGGAGAAACAGTTAACTGGTTTTATAGTCAACCATTGTCTAGAAGTTCATCCCTGCAACCTACAGTCCAGTCACCCTGGATTGCAGCTTACAATGTGAATACAAACTAGAAATGATTATTGGACAGTAAAATCTGCTTATACAAAAATCTATTATTTACTGGTAAAAATAGGCCAAAAGACATTTTGCTAAAAACATTTCCCCTCTTATTTTTTAAAAAGTCATTTTGGTTTATAGAGTAGTGTTGGTAAAAGTATTGTATTGACTGTGAGTTTTTTCTACACATTTATTCTTTTCCTCTCCTCCTCCTTCTCTATCTCTCTGTTTCTCTCTGTCTCTGTCTCTCTCTATTTTTGTTCTTTTTTGGTACTTATAATGTATTATATTCTGAATAAATGTAGACTTTACCAGTGATTCAGTGATTATTTCTGTCTCAGTCATCAGTTTCAATCCTGATATACTAAAATCATAACATGCCCTGTCAGAGATTTGCTTATTACTTTGTTCATTATCCAGAGTCATTTTCAGTTCCAACATAACAGATTGAGCTGTATAAATGGATTGTGGCTATAATACCAGAGTAACTGTCTTTTTTAACACAAATAAGTAAAACAATTACCAAGGTTTTCTAATTCTTTTCAAATGGAACCAAATGCTAGGATATAGAAATAAAAAATCATGCTAGAAATTGATTCTGAAAACAATGTGGGAATACTCTCTCCCCTTTTGCAATAATTCACCATTCTAATAGTTACAGATGATTAGAACAAGATCATTTTGAAAACCTATGGCAGCTGAGGTTTAATATACCCTTACTTTTATGACTATCATAAGAATAAGCCATGAATAAATAAAACAATGAAAGGAATTAGAAGGTTTGGTATGTTTTAAGGCTTGTTTTCAATAATTATATTTATATTTAAGCATTCTGAATATGTCACTTTTCCTGTTGAGTACACATGTATTTCTTTTTTTTTTTTTTTTTCTTTTTCTTTTTTAGTTTTTTGAGACAGAGTCTCACTCTGTTGCCCAACTTGGAGCGCAGTGGCACGATCTCAGCTCACTGCAGCCTCTGCCTCCCATGTTTAAGCAATTCTCATGCCTCAGCCTCATGAGTAGGTGGGATTACAGGCACATGCCACCACACCTGGCTAATTTTTGTTTTTTTAGTAGAGACGAGGTTTCACCATGTTTGCCAGGCTGGTCAGGAACTCCTGACCTCAGGTGATCTGTCCACCTTAGCTTCCCAAAGTGCTGGGATTACAGGTGTGAGCCACTGTATCCAGCCTACACATATATTTCTAAGACACTTCTATCAGTTTAGTCTTGAGAGATTTGTAGCCTGGTATCTCACTTATTTTCTTAGTTTGGGAATAGAAAACAAATATTTTGGAAAACATCAACATTTATCTTCACCATCTATTAGTATTATCCTTTCTGATCATTTCCCATTTCAGCATCCTCTGCTTCTTACTGTCCTTCATGCTCCCACCTCCTATTTCACCTCCTATTCCCTATCCAATTTTTCATGCCCAGGAAACACACCACATTGTGTTCCTCAGTTATCCCTAACTTTCATTAAAATAAGAAAGGAAATCTACTAAGATAATTCAAATTGTTTTATGAAATTATAAGTATGTCTATTTTAACCAATATGACAACATTGTAATTCATATTTAGATTTCCCCATTTTAAATTGCCTATATTTTTATAATTAATACACATTTTTGGTTCAGTGTTTAGTTTAATGAAAACATTCCTTAATTCATAAATGCCAAGGGAAAGACATTGGGTACCACAGAACTTCTCATTGTTGTTGTAGGATTTTAAGAATTCCTAGGAGGCGATTATGCATTTTCCTGGCAAATCTTATTAGCATATCATTGTGACTATATCCTGGTTTTCTATGTCAAACTCTCAATTCTGAGACACAAAGTGATTTTTTTCAAGTTCTCTCTCGATGGTAATTCACTGGAATACAGTCGTAGTTAATATTACTCCTTTCTGTCTGCTGCCTGGCATTGAATTATCAGGTTGAAAGAATTTTCCTATTGGACAGAATAGTGACTCTGTTACTGTATTTAGATCCTGCCTTTTATGAGGCTTATAAATGGAGGATCATAGAAAGAACTCTGCAATTAACTTTCACCTCTCTATTAACAAATCAAAGAGCTTGAACAAGACACCACTTTCTGATACCCATACAATTCACTCCAACACTTTGTGAACATAATTTTTATGAAAGAAGAACGGATGATGTCTTAGGAATTCATGGGGATGCTGTTTTGAGAAGAAAAGATGCAGTTATGTAAAGATTTAAGGGAAATATCACATATTCCTGAAGTGTGAGCCATTGATTTGTTTAACACACGTTTATTGATTATCTGCTGTGAGCCAATATTGAAACAGAAATGAGAAAATGCAACAAATTTTCATGCAGCCAGGCATGAAGTTTCATTTTTCAGAGCCCAGACTACTAGTTATATCACTCAGAAATCATTTGATTTTTAAATACCATAATGAAATTATATGCCATTAGTGGAAACTGGAAGGAAGGAGATTTATTGTGACTTTGAAAAGCAGAGAAATTTTAATAAGAAAGGGACCCCCAAAAAATCATTTTAGGAGTGTGTGTAGCAGTTTTTCGAGTAAAGGAGGGTGTTTGGTAGAAAAAAGAAAGAGTATGGGGAAGTCTTAGAAGACTGAAGGAGGCTCGTGCATACGTTGATGTGGCTGAAGTTGAAGCTGGAAAGATAAATGGAAGTACATTTCGAAATCTTCATCTACTGTGAGGAGAACTTGGGATTTTATCCTGAAGTTTCTAGGGAATTATTGGAAGTTTAGGGAAGAATGGAGATGAATTTTAGAAAATTAACTGTTGCTGATGGGAGGTGGTAGGGTAGGAGGCAGCTTATGGGAGATGGGAACTGAAGCTGACCAATAGGCTGGGAAATTTATCAATTCTTGATGAACCTGATCTCCTCCAGTTGATTTTTAATATTCTTCCATGTAGCTACCCAGTCTTATTAACTTTTTTTGGCCCCTGAATAATGCCTGTACACAAGGCGCTTATTCTTTGATGGTTGATAGAAGAAATAAAGAAAGGAACACAAGCATTAGGAAGTGATGAAGTGTTCTGAGTGTGTAGTAATGGGAAGTGACATGATATATCTGTCATAGGAGGGCCAGAAAAGACAGATTGGTGAAGGACTAGTAACATAATTTAGCAAACAGATTTTACTTCTGTACATATGGCCAATGAATATCTTTTGCTTTTTTTCTAATATGCACTGATGAATGTGAGGTTTATGATTAGTCCAATGCACTAAGCTGATTGTGCACAGCAGATCTTAATGGCTGTGTATTTTTCTTTTTGCCCTCGAATATCTCACTTCCTAGCATACTGATTGATGACACTGCAGTTGACTGGGGGTGGAGGCATTTCTCCGGTAACTAAGGGCATATTTTGACGCTCTCTTCTGAATTATAATTTATGAAGAAATGCACAGGAAAGCAATTCTATGAGAAGAAGAGAGATATTCACTAGCTTGGAGGTGATCAGATACAAATTGCCCATTTGAACATGAAAAAAAATGTTCTGTGAATATGGTTCTTCAGGCTGTCTCTACCCAGAGGGAAGAAAAATAGAAAAAACTCAGGTTTCCCCAGGTATCAACAGACTGTGTATACAGACAAGTAAAGTTACATCAACTGAACAAATTCAAATGCACTAATTCACACAATTACCATTTCCCTGCCGTCTCTCAGTGATATTCCTATGAGATCCTAGAAATATATTGTACCTGCTGTATGTCAAGTATTAAAAAACAAAATTGTGAAAGGGCATTGTTCCCCGGCCAATTCACTGAAGAATTAATTTATTTATTTTGCTAAATTTACCAACTTATGGTTAGCAATTATGTCTACATCTTATATAGCAGTAAGTATGTGCCAAGCACATTAGAGCAGTTTACATAAACTAAATCATTTTATCTTCACACTATTTTTATCACCATTTTGTGGTTGAGAAAATAGCCATACAAAAAGCTTAAATTAACAGGCTCAACCCCTCAGCTAACAGCTAATTCCTGTTACAGTCTTTCAAATCTGTTCTCAGGAATTACCAATATCAGTAAATGAAAAAATAATGTTTCACATGGGAATTTTGGGGCTTATACTCATTTATATTTATCCACTGTCTACTTAATTCAGGCTTCTATAAAATATTACCAATGGCTGGATGATTTAAACAACATACATTTATTTCTCGTAGCTCTGGAGGCTGGGAAGTCCAAGATCAAGGTACTGGCAGAGCCAGTGTCTGCTTGAGGACTTGTTTTATGGTTTATAACTAGCTATCTTTTTGTTATATCACCGTGTGAAGGAAACCAGAGGAAGGAAATCTACCGTTGTATCTTCATATGCAGGAGACCACAGAGGGCATCTCTCCCATGTCTCTGCTTATGAGGGAACTAACCCCATTCATGAAGGCCCCAACCTCATAAGGTAACCAAAGTCTCCATCTCCTAATACCATCAGACTTGGGGTTTGTATTTCAACATATGAACTTAGGAGGATACAAACGTTTAGTCCATAATACCCACATTTTAGAATCTTTAGAATTCTTCTACTAATTTCTCAAGATATACGTTAATATATGGAAAAATATTCTCTCTCCTGTAACAAAAATAAAATTTTTCTATTAAATAAGGTGGCCATATAATTTATGTTCCAAGTTGAAACACATATGGGAATGAAAGGGGGCACTATTAATGACTGCCTGACGATGATGGGTGTAACCTGAGATCCTATCAGGCAAACTGGGATGTGCAGTCTGCATGTTACTAAACTGTTTAAAGTGTTTGGTTAGTACTTTCACACATCACTATCACAGCTTTTAAATGTATAAACCCGCAGTTCACAAATGTGGTTATTGTCTTTTTGGAAAACTGATTCCTTGGAGAAACTGCTTTTGGCAAATTGATTTTTCTCCTGTTTTCTCCTGGCTCCTAACGTGAGCCAGTTAGACCTCCCTGGCTCAGGTCTAGTTCAGTGTCCAGCTGAAAACCTTCCTCAAGTGGTTTTCTCCAAATACACCTTTTCAGCATAAACAACTCACGCAAAGTTATGCTACTTTGTTCCTGTTTCTCCCAAAGTCTTCAATAACTAAAATTGCGATTAACTAGGGAGTCGGATTTGGCAGTTTTAAAAAGACACTGTAAAACTGCTGAATGAGGAGCCACAAAAACTAAGATCAGCACCTCCAAAACTGTGCAAGTGCTTAAACCTTAACACAAGGTTTAAAATAAATTCTTGATTGAATTCATCTACTCCATTTTCTCCCTTCAAGAAATAAGATGAATTTCAAGCAGCCAAATCTATTTGACATAAGTAATAATGCAAATAAAAATTCCTTGCTAGAATGCTTATGCATTGTTGGTAGGAATGTAAATTAGTTCAACCACTGGAGAAAGCAGTTTGGAGATTTCTGGAAGAATTTAAAACAGAGCTACCATTTCACTCACCTATCCCATTACTACTAAGTGCATATCCAAAGGAAAATAAATTGTTCTACCAAAAAGAGACGTGCATTCATATGTTCATCACAGTGCTATTCACAACAGCAAAGAGATGGAATCCACCTAGGTGCTCATCAACAGTGGAATGGATTTAAAAGAATATGGTACATGGTCAGGCGCTGTGGCTCACACCTGTAATCTCAGCACTTTCGGAAGCCAAGGTGAGTGGATCACGAGGTCAGAAGATGGAGACCACCCTGGCCAACATGATGAAACCCATCTCTACTAAAATACAAAAAATTAGCTGGACATGGTGGTGGGTGCCTGTAGTCCCAGCTACTCGGGAGAATAAGTCAGGAGAATCGCTTGAACCTGGGAGGTGGAGGCTGCAGTGAGCCAGGATTGCACCATTGCACTCCAGACTGGCGACAAAGCAAGACTCTGTCTCAAAAAAACCCAAAAAACAAAAGAATATGGTACTTATGCACAATGGAAAACGACCAAGCCGTACAAAAGAAATCATGTCCTTTGTAGAAACATGGGTGCAGCTGTAGGCCATAATCTTAAGCAAATAAACTCAGAAATAGAAAATCAAAATCTGCATGTTCTTACTTGTAAGTGGGAGCTAAACATTGTGTATTCATAGACATAAAGATGGGGGCAGTTGTCACTGAGGACTATTAGAGGAGGAGGGAGGCAGTGGGGCATGGGTTAAAAAACTGTTGGGGGCCAGACGCAATGACTCACGCCTGTAATCTCAGCACTTTGGGAGGCCAAGGCAGGTGGATTGCTTGAATGCAGGAGTTCCTGACCAACCTGGGCAACATGGTGAAACCCCGTTTCAACTAAAATTACAAAAATTATCTGGGCATGGTGGTGCATGCCTGTAGTCTCAGCCACTTAAGACACTGAGGTGGGAGCATTGCTTGGGTCTAGGAGGCAGAGATTGCAGTGAGCAGAGATCACATGCACTTTAGCCCAGGGTGACAGAGGGAGACCCTGTCTCAAAAAGAAAGAAAGAAGGAAGGAAGGAAGGAAGGAAGGAAGGAAGGAAGGAAAGAAGAAAGGAGGGAGGGAGGGAAAGAAAGAAAGAGAGAAAGAAAGAAAGAGAGAGAGAGAGAGAGAGAGAGAGAAAGACTACCGATAGTACCTTTGTACCCTTTGTACCTTTGAGTACTATACTCACTCTCTTGGTGACAGGAACTCAGCATCATGCAATATACCCATGTAACAAACCTGTGCATACCTCTATTCTATTTATCTTATCAATAAAATATTGATAAGATATTTATTTATTAAATAAAATTTATTTTATTTATAAGATAAATAAAATAAATATTATTTATTCTAAAATAGGATTTGAAACTCTTTTTACAAATAAGCCCTACAAATGTATCAGTAGACACTGAATATTTAGTAAATGCAATTTAGTATTGCCCTCGTTTGTGTGGTTTGGGGGCATTTTCACACCAGCAGTTCTGAATACTGTCAGTGTTAGGGGAAACTGACATTGTTAAGTGACTTCTTCAAGGAGGCAAATTCACACACAAAAAAAACTGATTAGCAATCAGTTACTTTTTTCACCAATAAATGTTTTGTTTGGAACATGTGCTTCAGAAGACAAAAGTAGACAGACTTTTAGGATTTCTGGAAGAGGATCTGCAGTAAATAACATTTATAAATAGA
Organism: Cacajao melanocephalus; assembly: GCA_963573385.1. Taxonomy (NCBI): domain Eukaryota; kingdom Metazoa; phylum Chordata; class Mammalia; order Primates; family Pitheciidae; genus Cacajao; species Cacajao melanocephalus. The sequence goes on from CAUYLG010018942.1 coordinate 116,234, forward strand.
AGTATAGATTTAAATGAAACCTGGCTCACCTTTTAATATAAACTGGACTTTGAAAACTGTTTTGAGGACATTACCCTGTAGCTTCATTACCTAAAGGTATGATCTAATCTATTTCATTTTGAACCTGAAGGACATAATTTGTGTACTGAATCCATGAAAATTTTGGATAAAGCCTAATGTAAAATCATTACTACTTACTACTGTTCTCTGTAAGAGTTTAAAACTTACAGGTTAACCAAAGTACCTCTCTATATTGTAGACAGTAAATGGTAATCTAAAATATGTGAGGCAGAAAAGAACGATAATATTTCATTGTTACAGCATACTCTATCCTGTTTTATGTGCATTCCCAAGATGTGCATATATGAACTCCCTCTTAGGGGCAGGCTCTGAATAGTTATTGAGAATGGCAGAGAACTGAGCTTAGTATACGTTTAAAAATATGTTGTAAGAATCAAATGTTTTTACATGCAATAATTACAACCATATCTTCCAGATTAGAAACAAATTTAGTGGTTTTCTCCTCTTTGAAATATAAATTAATTCACTATTTCTAGATAAAAATTTATGTATGAATAGTTTTTTAAAGTATTCTTTATGTTTGTATTATTTTATAGTAAGAAAGAGATTTCTGTTATTTTTATCATCTAGAATAGGGTTTGTTACATCGACCTTTTCATTATTCACAATTTTTTTCTGGTATTTTCTGTTGTAGTGTCTGCTATAAACATTTCTTCATGCTCAAAAGAATTGTTTTCTCAACTTCATTTGGAAATTATTTCCTGAGAATTGAAATTCAACAGTAGGAAACAAACAATATGCAAACAAATAATTCAAAATTTTAAAGGGTAGATGAGATTCTTGACCAGCCCCAAAAGGTCTATTATTTATTTATTCATTTTATATTTTTCTGAGACAGAGTTTTTTGCTCTTATTGCCCAGGCTGGAGTGCAAAGGCGGCACAATCATGGTTCACTGCGGTCTCTGCCTCCCAAGTGCAAGTGATTCTCCTGCCTCAGCCTCCCAAGTAGCTGAGATTACCACACCCAGCTAATTTTTGTATTTGTAGTCGAGATGGGATTTCACCATGTTGGCCAGGCTGCTCTCGAACTCCTAGCCTCAGGTGATCCGCCCACCTCGACCTCCCAAACGGCTGGCATTACAGGTGTAAGCCACCTCGCCCGGCCAAAGGGCCTATTTAAGCTTTTATAAATGCTATAATAACCTAAAATGCTCCTAAATATCATAGTAGCAGACCTGAATCCAAGCTACCCTAAGCTATAGTTTTCCTTAGCTATATAAAATTCTATCCTGCAATAAATCTTTTTATCTATGAGTTTCTCAACTCTCAACATATAAATGGAAAGAAGGGGAAACAAGAGCTTCCACTTTAACTACTCCAGAGAAGTTCTATAGTGAAGGGTTGGCAGTCGGGTAAACTATCCTGTAAAAGTAAAAGCAATCTTTGTGACATTTAGTTAAAGATTTAAGCACATCACTAACTAAAGCAGTAATCCTGTGAGAAAAGTGTTATTTAGAAATGCAGGCTGGGCACAGTGGCTCACACCTGTAAACCCAGCACTTTGGGAGGCACAGGAAGGCAGATCACTTGAGCCTAGGAGATCAAGACCAGCCTAGGTAACACAGGGAGAGCCCACCTCTACAAAAAAAATGCAGAAATTATCTGGGTGGGATGGCACATGCCTGTAGTCCCAGCTACCTGGGAGGCTGAGGTGGGAGGATCACTTCAGACCAGGAAATCAAGGCTACGGTGAGCCATGATCGCACCACTGCACTCCAGCCTGGGTACAGAGGCAAACCTTGTCTCAAAAAAATTTTAAAAAAGAGAATAAAGGCCTTTAACAAATATTGATTGCCTCCCTACTCTAGGATAGGTCACTTTTCTACACATAATAAAACAACGAAAAACAAGATAGGTAAGGCCTGATACTCATTAGGCTTATGTTTTGGGGCAGCCAAACAGACAATTAATATGTATTTATAGCTGTGGAATGTTGTTGAAAAGTTAAGATAGTTCTGGCCTTCTCAACCTCAGCAGTATTGATCTTTGGGCCAAATAGTGTTTTGTTGTGGGAAGCTTTTCTGAGCACTGTAGGATATTGACTAGATTCCTGACCTCAGTTTACTAGATGTCAATTGTAGCACATCCCCAAGTTTCAACAACCAAAAATGTCTCTAGACATTGCCACCTGTCCCCTGGAGGAAGGAGACAAATGCCTATGAGTAAAGAGATTCCAATCTGACCCCAGTGAGAACCACTGAGCTGCATGAAGAGAGAAAATTGCTCTTTGAACATGGTAAGATGGAAGTCATCCAAACTTTGACAAACACAGTTTGAATTGGAGTGCTGGGAATATATATTAGAATGATATGGCTGAATGAATGAGAAGTGAAGAAATGTGGAGAATTGTTTTCTGAGAAGGAAAAGAAATAGTACAAAATCTCACAATAGATGTGGCACATGAAATAAGGCTGGTTTTATTATTTCTGTTTTCTCTTGATAGTTTTTTTTTTTCTTTTTAAAAGTGATACTACTACACATTTGTAAATGGTTGGGTAAAATTTGATAGGGCAGGAAGAGATGATGTGGAATGGGCAGAATAAATAGTAACACAGCCAGAAAAAGGTAGTTGGGTATGGTTCCGATGTTAAGTGGTAGTGTTGATATTTGGTTAGACACTTCTTGCATTATAACAGCGTGAACAGAAATTGTGGGTACAGATTCAGGTTAAAGTGTAGTTTGGTTGATATATTTTCTTACTGAAGTGGGTATCAAGGACATCACCTGGTAAAAGACAGGGTGGATTGAGAAAGTAATAAAAGTAGAGTTTGACTTACATGACTTGACTGTATAAAAAAAAAATGGATAGAATCCAGAAATCCCTCATGAAACCCTCTGATATGGATCTTGAAATAATGCTTTAAATAAAGCATCCTCCTAATTCTAAGTTTTATTGCTATGGAATAATACACTTTATGTGGAACTAAATGAAACTCCAATATTTATAAGTTTTTTTCTTGAGAAGTTATTAGTTGTGTGCTTGTAGCATATAAAAATATTATGGGTTTTCCATTTCAAAACTAAGAAAAATGACATTTTTGTATATATTTTTTTGCCTATGTAACACTGCATCCCAAACAATAGCAGTACCATAAGGAAAATTATTTTTAAGGAACAACTTTATCATTAAATCAATATAGCTTCTGACTTGAAGTCAATTTGCTTAGAGTTGTATATGGCTTTATTGATTTGAATCATAAAAGATACAAAGGAGGATACACTTACGCAAGTTCAATAACATAAAAAGGAGAAATATGTCCTGTGAAAACCTCAAATGGTAACTAAGTGTGTTGATAAGTGCAGAAATTTTAGAACAAAGTGAATTGTTTCCTTTGCTATCACAAACCTGGAAGAAATCTGTGATCTCTCTGTTATGTTACATTATACAGTCTTCTGACCTAGATATTCTGTGTGAGATGTATTGAGATGTATAGGCTCATTCTTTACAAAGTAGTAACTCACACCCCAGAGACCTGAACATAAATTGAGGAAATGTTCGCTTTGACCTTTATTTTAAAAGCTTGACCAATGTGTTAAATTCTCCTACCCAGATTCATCTTTAGTAGGTTTATTTTCTGACCTGGAAGAATGAAGCATATTTACATGTATAAAAAGCTTTGACTTTGATGACTAATGGATGTTAATTACTATGACAGTGACATTTTATATCTTGCCTATATTTCTAGGTTACCTTTTATAGGAAAATCTTTGAGAATTAAATTACCAGGGCTTTTAGAAAAACTAAAATATATTGCCTTCTAAAAATACAAAATTATTGCTAACATAAAGCTTACTATAAATGATATGAGATTCCAAGATTTTTTTCTTACATTTCTTTGAAATGTTCTTGTTTCACATGAATAATTCTGAATTTTTTAAAAGCTAATTAAATAACTACATGAACAAATATAGTTACTCTGTTTTAGGTGTTTATAAAATTTTTATTTAATCAATTTTCTTGCCTTATCTTATCCTGGTTGTTGTAAGGAAGTACAGCCTTTTGAACTAGGAAACAGTTTTGAAAAACCAATGGCTTACTACTGATAGTATTTTATAAAAGCTCTGATGTTTACTATAATCTTTTCTAGCTGGTCTACTTAGTCTGTTATTCCCTGGAGGACATTTCTAATCTCATTGCTTTGGTGAAGACCCAGTTTATAGGCTAACACATTTACAGAAACCTCTGAAACCTACTTAGACCTTCACCAGAAATACCTTGTTTATCTATTGTTTCCAGCTGTGTTTAGCTCAAATCCAGAGAAAAATTTCCAATTTTAAAAAATATAAAAAGAAATTAAAATAAATTAAATATGTTCATCTTGATGGTTAACTAAGTAATAATGAAAAGTAACTAATGGAACATCCAAAGTTTTAAATTTTATGTACACAGATTTTAAATATTTATGTGCCAAGTCTTTATTAAAGTAGCTGGAGAAACCCTAAAAGTCTTTTAACATAGGTGAAGATGCCCTTGTCTGTAAATGTGGCTAATATTTACTACAGGTGAAAGAGTAGTTCGGTTGCTATATTTTCTTGTTGAAGTAAATTGCAAGGTTAACACCTTGAAAAAGATGGTTGGTTGAGGAAGTAATAAAACCAGACTTTCACTGATGTGACTTGACTTCGAGTTTATTGTATTAATAATGAAAATAATCCAGAAATTCTCTGTCAAGCTGAAGAAGAATTACATTTTTACTTATTTATAAGAATATAAACTTTTTTCTAAGTTTTCTCTAATTCATTTTTTCATAGCATTACTTCCTAGTCATAAAAGATTAAATAACGTAACTGTATAATAAAAAGTAATTTCTGAAAAAAACATTGCAATTTAGGAATTCTGGACTAGAGTGGCATCATGTTTCTCTTATTTATTTATTTTTTTTTCTGAATGTCCAAGTTTTATTCTTTAGGACATTGAGCAGTAAATGGACTTCTTTTTATGTCTTAATATCTGTGAGTGGTTGATGATGTATCAGAATTTGACATCATCCCACATAAATGATAGAGTTTTATTTTTATTATTTTATTCTCAGATCAGTCACCAGCTAGTAAATGAGTGAACAATTTCATTATATATGAGGATTTAAATACCTTCATGAGAGAAGATATAGGCTTATCTACTTAGATTTCCAGACAATGATCAAACAATTAATGCTAAAATATAGCAACAGAGATGCTATGTACAAAGATAAAGATATTCTACGTGTTTTACCTAAATAAGACATTTTGTAGCACTCCCTATACCCTTAATTTTTGTGTATTTCTAAGCAATGAAGGGCTAGAAAATGATTAAATCTCTGTCAGATATAAATCCTGCATTCTTATAATTTAAGCAAATAAATGCTTCCTAGGTAAAAGTTGTCCTTTTTCTACTGCATAAAAGGGTCATTTTTTAACTACTCTACTTGAAAACGCAGAGCAAGAAAAATTGCAAGCATACACACAATGGAAAAATAACACTGAAAGGAAGATGTGAATAAATATACTCAGGGCATTTTTTTCATATTTCATTTAATTCATAAAAGAGGTAAAAGCGTATTTCACCTACTGAACCCAATAGTGTTATCTTGGTTTTAGTATTATTCTTTTTTTTTTTTCTTTTGGCTAAATAAGAACTTAACATCAGCATTTTTATTTGCTTTGGTTCACCAGTTATGATTAGGGACACACACACACATACACACACACACACACACACACACCCCAAAATCTTCATTCATTGCATAGTAAATTTATATTGACTCCTTAATTTAACCCTGTGATGGGATCCAGGGGATAAATACTAATTAAATAAAATCAGTTCTATATCCAACAGTGTTACGATGAAATGTTAGCAAATTACTATATACTTTCAATTAGCACAGTCTTTTAGAAAAATCCTTCTATTTTAAGTAAGTATTTTCCAACAGGCTTTCTGACATCACAATATGGCAGCCTACAGCAACTGAGGCACCATATCTCCAGTTTATGTACAAGGCCAAAAATACACTTTCCCTCAACCTTAAAATACAAGTCTTGGGCTTTGCTGTGATTGGAGAACTTAAGTCTCCAGTCTCTCAACCATTCATTTTGACTAGGGCTAGGGATTTTGCTAATTGGTTTAGACCCAAATGGAGACTTGAGCCCTTCTAAACCCAATGCTGGAACATAAAGGCTCCCTAAAGTAAAGGAGTCCTAGAGAAAATAATAGAATAAAAATTTAATGGAATCAAGACTGAGTTATCTATGTTCACTGTTTTGGTGATGGGTTCACTAAAAGCCCAAACCTGAGCATCACTCAATACTCCCATTAACAAACCTGTACATGCACATCCTGAATCTGACAATTTTTTAGAAAGTGTACTGTTACTCATAGATGGGAGAATCAACTGAATCACTAAAATCTTAACAATTATAGACATTTTTTAAAGTTATCCAGTGACAAAAGAAATTATATTTCTACTTTTTGCAGAGAATCATGTAAACACAAAATCAATAATTTAATGAAAAAAAGGTATGAGGTGGTAAATAGAGAAGAACTGAGTTATATATTTAAGTAAATATTTCTTTTCTCAGACTTTCATTCTTTTTCATTCTTCATTTTTTTCTCTTATGAAAATTTAGCATTTATATTGCATGGAATGTAACAGAAGCTCAATAAATTATAAATTATTTAACATAATTAATTAAAATGAGGCAGAAAAAAACCAGGAGGCAAACCTGAGAAGGCAAAGAAAGAACGTTAAGAGAAAGCACAACCAGTGTTGTCAAAACTCTGAAGAGTTTTCATGGAATGGAGACTGAAGAAAGGTTATTGCCTTTTGTAATTAGGAAAATACTAATGACTCAAACAAGGGAAATGGAAAGGAAATTTATTCAATAACTACTGTGTGTACACTTACAGATGACTTCACATACAACAATATGAAAACAATATCAGCAGATTAGGGAGGGAGAGCTCATACCAGAATACCGCTAGTTAAGGAGTAAATGAAGTTAGAAGATGAGAGTTCATTAGTTTTCCAGTGCTGCCATAAGAAAATATTACAGACTGGATGGCTTAAACAAGAGGATTTTATTTCTTCATAGCTTTGGACGATAGAAGTTCAAAATCAAGGTATCAGCAGGGTAGGTTTCTTCTTCTCCTGTTTCTTCTTCTTCTTCTTCTTCTTCTTCCCCCCTTCCTCTTCCTTCTTTTTCTTCTTCTCCTTCTTCACTCCTCCTCTGCCTTTTTTTCTTCTTATTATTCTCCTCCTTCATTTTCTTTTTGAGATAGGGTCTCCTTCTCTCACGTAGGCTGTAGTGCAGTGGCGCTATCATAGCTCACTACGTTCTCCATCTCCTGGCCCCCATGATCCTCCCACCTCAGCCTCCTGAGTAGCTGGGGCTACAGGCATGCACCACCATGACTGGCTATTTTTTTATTATTATTTTTAGTAGCAATGAGGTCTCACTCTGTTGCTCGGGCTGGTCTCAAATTCCTGGCCTCAAGCAATCCTCCCACCTCAGCAGCCTAAGCTGCTGGGATTACAGGCTTTAGCCACCACTCCTGGCAAGAACTGGCCTCTTCTGAAGTCTCCTTGGCTTGTAGATAGCGGTCTTCTCCCAGTATCTTCACAGGGTCTTGAGTTTTTACATAACCTTTTAAACATTCTACTAAAAAATCAAATTTAAATAAATATTTTAAAAGGAAATAATTGGCAGTCCTCTTTTAAAAGAAGTATAATATTTTAGCTCGAAAAGAATTTGTGCTGTGAACAAAATGCATATGTTCACTCTGTCCAAATCAAAGGGTGCTATTTTCTCCCCTGAAAGTATTCAACTTTAAATATGATATATTGTATACTTACTTTTAGCTTTTCCTGCCGGAAGACAAAGGATTCAAATCAATTACCTTTTCTAATTCTATAAATATTCTGTAAAATGGTCCCTTGCCCTTCAAATTCATTAAAAATAAAAAATGCACATGACTTTGAAAAGATTTATCTTTCCGTAAGTATATTTGAGGATTAATCTTTTTGCTATTAATTTTATTTGGGTTTTAACAAGTCAAAGCTGCATTTTGAGGAGAAATAGGTATCTACCATTCCAATATACCTCTATATCTATCTGTTTATCTCTGTTCATTGATTGATGGATTGATAGATCAATGTAGATTTTTAAAAAGTATAAATTAGTCACTGAAAACTTGAGTTACCGTATTTCTTCCTCTATCTCTACTCCGGTTTCAGTGACTAATTTTACTCTAGGTCCTTTGATTGCAAGAGCAGGGGTGATTTTCAGTTCTATACCTCTTTAGCTCTTATATCTGAGCTGTAAAAGGCACATTGCAATAATATGAAAAACTAGAATTTTATTCTAGATATTCCTAGAATGATTTGATTTTGAATCATTTCAGTTTTTTCTTCATAGGTTGAAGGTGGGAGAACCATTTGTCTGTGTGTTTTTCCTTCTGAGCTGTTAGAAAATTATTTCACAATAAAAGTCCAAGTGGTCCCAGTACCAATTAGAACCTTATCTCTCTTCCTGATTGTGACTTTTTTGTGTGTGCTGGAGCAACTTAAGTGTATCACTTTACATCTCCATGACAATTCTTTATGTGTCTGAGGACAGCTATCAGATTTTCTTTGTATGTCTACTGCATTTTCTGCAGACTCCCTCACTATCTCTGAGTAACTCTCTTCTAAAAATATTCAAATATTTATTAAAACCAATTTTATTTTTATTTTAAGTTCCGGGTTACATGTGTGGGATATGCGGGTTTGTTACATAGGTAAATGTGTGACTTGGTTGTTTGCTGCACAGAACAATCCATCACCTAAGTCTTAAGCCCAGCATGCATTACCTATTTTTCCTAATGCTCTCCCTCCCACCACTTCTCCTCTGACAGGCCCCAGTGTGTCCATGTGATCTTATTCTTCAGCTCCCACTTACAAGTGAGAACATGTGGTATTAGATTTTCTGTTCCTGCATTAGTTTGCTGAAGATTATGGCTTCCAGCTCCATCCATGTCCCTGCAAAGAACATGATCTGGTTCCTTTTTATGGCTACATAATATTCCATGGTGTATATGTACCACATTTTCTTTATCCAGTCTATCATTGAAAGGCATTGGGTTGATTCCATGTTTTTGCTAGTGCGAATAGTGCTGGATTAAAGGTATGCATGCATGTATCTTGGTAATAGAAAAATTATCAAAAACCAAAGAAAAAGAAGAAAATTAGTATTAATATTATGACTTAGAGAAACCAACTTTTGCACGTTGTTGTGAATATGTGAATGAAGCTGTATTTTAATGGCAGTTGAGTCTATTCAAAAATTAAAATATAATTAAGAATTTTAAATTTAAAAATCACAGTTTTTCTTTTTTTTTATGACTAATCTCTGCTACTATAATTTTACTATTAATGAACTAAAACATGACTAAATCCTAGTAATTTTTTTTTTTTTTTTTTTTTTTTTTTTTGAGATGGAGTCTCACTCTGTCACCCAGGCTGGAGTGCAGTGGTGCAATCTCAGCTCACTGCAACCTCCAGGACCTCTCAGGTTTAAGTGATTCTCCTGAGTCAGCGTCCTGATTAGTGAAGATTACAGACCCACGCCACCATGCCCAGCTAATTTTTGTATTTGTAGTTGAGAAGGGGTTTCATCATGTTGGTAAGGCTGGTCTGGAACTCCTGATCTCGTGATCCGCCCCTCTTGGCTTCCCAAAATGCTAGGATTACAGGCATGAACCAACACACTCAGCCTAATAAATCCTAGTAAATTTTTAAGTGTTACATAAAACATATATTTGGTCCTTGTCAGTATTCTATATTAAAAATGTGTCTTTATGCATTTAAAAAAAATTGTTGGATTTAAATAATTGGAATACTCAAATGTATTTATATCTAGTTTTAATAAATTAAGAATGAATTCTTCCTCTGAAATTAGTTTATGGGTTTAAATTTAGCCTGTGTAAATTTCATTTAATAGTTGAATTGGTGTATGGGGGGGAAGAATGAAAAGCATTCTGTAGATTTAGGGGTTTGGTTTTGAACCTCCATACCACATGATAACAGAAGAGAGTTAATGAACATAGTAAGATGACCTAAACTCTATCTACACAGATTGCTAAGGGGACTATTCAAAAAACATCTTGATTCTCCTATTCATCCCATTCATTATTTTTGAAACCAGACTATACCTTTCAATCCAAATAAATTTAATGCGGCAGCATTTTTACTATACATTGTTGTTAGCAAGTTAACAGAAGTTCTGTCATTGGTGTTGAGGACATTGAGTTTTGTCCCCCTCCTCATTTTAGTGGTTGATTGCTAACTAATGTATATTAAATTATTATTTGTATAAAAGTAAAGAAATCAAAATAATAGAAAAAAGCAATGATTAATATTATATGTGTGATGTTGACACAGTCATTACTAAGCCTAGAACTAAGATAAAAATAACAAAAAAAATGAATTGATTTGCCTTATACGTAAAAATGCATATTGAAAGGTTAAAAACAAGTCATACTGTATATGTATGTGTAATTCATATAATGTACCTGATGTATAAAAAGTTTTAAGGGTTGATCAATAAAAATGTAAATGAAACATTAAAACAAGGAACAACAACACAATATATTTGAATTAATACAATTGTTAATATAGAATATAATTTAATGTCAATAGGACTTAAAGACAAATGAAAACAAGTGAGTACATTTTCATTTATCTAATTCGGGTTGTATTTTTAAGTAAATTACCCAGTGTTAGTAAGGGCATGAGAAATCATGCTGGTAGGGTCATAAACTGTTGCAACATTTTGAAGGACAATTTAAAAGCATAATATACATGATAAGTGTTTAAAATGTACATATTCTTTGATCCCGCTACTCTAATTTTATGAATTTGTTTCAAGGAGATGATTACATGTATACAGATATAAAACTATTAGGATATTCCTTACATCGTGATTTGTAATATTAAAAAGAAAAACTAAAGCAATCTAAAATTCGACCATATTATGGTTAAATATGTTTTGACATATTTCTCACAATAAAATATTTATGATACATTAAAAATAATGCTATATTGGTAGAATATTTAATGACATATATTGGACTGTATTGTTAAATGGAAAGACAAGATATAAAATGTATAGTATGATACATTTTTTGTAAAAATTATATATAGAAAGAGAGATTCAAATACTGAAATAATAACTATGTTAATACATATAATCTTTCAATGTTTAGATTATATATGATTGTATTTTTTATTTTCTGGATATTCAAAAATTATGATGCATTATTTTTGTAATAATTTCTTTAGAAATAAATAGAAATATTTTTTCCAAACATATATATATATACCACTACAATACAATTGTACCTTAAAGTCATCTCAACTCACAAGTTACTCAGATGAGACTCAAGGTGAGCATTCTTAAATTGTAGTTTGCATCCTGCTATGGTACATGAAATTATTATTTTTTATTGGTAGATAAAGTAGGAGAAAATAATTAAAAGATATCAGAGAGCTTTTCTTCCTGTTCCTGTTCTCAGCTGCTCATGATCTAGGGAATGAGTTAGCTAGACCATCACAAGTTCTTAACTGAATAGAATTTATCAAGAAAGAAGACAGAAGGTAGGCCTTCCAGGAAGAAGCTTCAATATGAACCAAAAATTCATTATGAGTTCAAAAATTCAATATGAGTTCAAAATTTAAAAATAATAATGAACGAACATATTAATGAGTATAAAAGTATCAATGGCAGAGCATAGGCCAAAATATTTGCCATGGAAAGATGTTTGTACTTTCTACTATGGACAATGATGTAGCATATACTGAAACTGTGAGTGATTGATTGGCAGTCACTTGATAAGAGATAGGGTAGGGTCAGGTTTAAGAAGGCACATCCCTGGGGACATGGCCAAGGCAGTCCTTTGTGATATATTTTTTCTCTAGATTAGTCCAGAAGTTTTTAAGGTTGAGGAGGTGTTAGGTAAGGACTGAGATTAAAGGAGTATCAGTACTCATCCTTAAATAATTAGAATTGCATTACGGAAAATGTGTTCCCCAAAGAGACCAGTCCCACAAGATATTCATATGTTTGCTGTGAAAAGGAGGTTCCATGTTACTAAAGTGTTTGAGAAAGACTGGATTAGAGGAAATTAAACATACTTCTTTACTAAAGGATGCATTAAAGGGTTGAATATGCTAATTTGCATTCTGAATCTTTAAGGAAATATAGTATGCAGCATATTTTTTAAAACTTCTAAGGTTTTAGGGACTTTTTAATATTTCTGCTTCTAAATAGCATATGATAGGATTGTGATTACACAGAACATATTTTGCAAAACACTTAGCATGCAAAGGCAAGGAAAATTAGAAACTTCAATATTGTTCAATGAAGAATTCATAATAGGACCCAATTAAACACATATATTGATGTTTATCATTTGGATATTAATTCAAAAGAGTTAAATAAAACATTTTTGATATTTTTAAAGGTATATATAACACATATGTACACACAAATCATTTCAGTTTTTCTTTAAATGTCTTGTCAAAGACTTAAATAGACAGAGAAATACTGTGCTGAAGTTAGTTGTAAAGCCATTTGGGAAGACATGTCAGAAAAGAAGAAGAAAACATAAGCACAGAATTATTTCCATTTGTTTTCATTCCTTCTGTTATTTTTTCATCAGTTACCTTCAAGAAAATGGTGATTAGAGCAAGAAGAAATAAAGTTTTAAAATATTTTAAATCAATGTTTATTTCCTGTTTCATTTATAGGGTCATAATTTTAAACTTATATGATGTTTTATTATTTTTAATATACCTCTATTATACATGTAGAAAATAAAGATTTAATGACATATGAATCCAATAAAGTTTTACTTTTATATCAGACTACAAATATACATCCACAGTATGTTTCCTTAGTTTTTCCTTGTTAGCAGATGAATTTTGTCGAAGTCTGATTTTGGCAAGCTCTCTGTCAAGTGGGAGGTTGTTTAACTGAGTATTTTCTAAAGCAATTTCTTCAAAGAAAAAAAAGTTGAAATTGAAGTATTTGATACCTCACATGCGATTTATGGCAAATATGGCAGGGCACATACTGAAAAAGAGTCAAAAAAGAGACCATTGCTATTTTAAAATACAGAACTCTCCAGTATTTTCTGTTCTAGTATTTTAACTTTTTTCATTAAGATTTTTCTTGTCTCAATTATATGACAGTAACCAGTAGGGGCTGCTCTTAGCATTACAGGCAAACTAATTTCCCTGGAGTTGCTATTTTCAGTCCTACTTCTCCGAAACACGTTTACCTTGGTGAACATTTTATAACAAAACTATTGCCCTTTCCTTTGTCCAGTTAAATATTATTTTTAATTCCTTGCCTTTATGCTTTATTTTTAAGCATCCAATATATAAAACCCATAAAAATCAGTGAAAATAATACTCCCTCCTACTAATCTTTGCAAAATTTTTTATTGATATAGATTTAATAAAGGAAAGACAAATTAGAGATTATGTATTCAAAGGATAAAATGCATTTCTAATAGAAATAGTAGGAAGGAGAAAGAAAATTTACTTTCATGAATAGTTGTGATTTCCATCAGGAGCTAGCTTTCCTTTTGGGCAGTTCAGAATAATATACTAAGCAAAAACTCAGAAAGAGAAAATGTTTTCTCTCCAGGCCATTGAAGGAATTAGAATATAAGATTGGTTCTGTCAAATAGCTTTTGAAGGTGTACTTTGAAAGACAAGGAAATAGTCTGTATATCAGTATCTGCACAGAAGTGTCATTATTTGTCAAAGGTTAACTGCACCATATTCATTACAGCTCAACACTGAAGCAGCGGGGCAGCATAACCCCTACAAAATTCCTAAATTGCACTGTGATTTCCCCAGTCTTGCTGCTCTTCTGTGTTTTATTTATGTTCTAGTGTGCCTGGAGAACCTCCAAATAGTTGAATAAATCACTTGCCTTATGATGTTTAAGTATCATAACTAAGAAAGTCTGATTACTTGTGATAATACTGCTTCTTTTATTATTTCCAATTAAGAAATATACTGCTAGTCAGATATTATTAGGACTATCCAAGTGCTTGGAACATGTTTTGGATAAGACATCCCTATCAATAACTCATACACAGACACCTCAAGGTTATTGCTAATAACATATTTGAGATAGTTGAAGTTGAGACTCATTATTAATTAGGAAGTTTGACAGTTTGTCATTACACATAGGGATTTAAGTATCAGCTTGTGGCACTACTGTGTGACAGGAGAGTTGGGAAATTGCAAAAGAATTTAGGAATTTAAAAATCTAATAAAAAACATCAGGACTAAATGTATTCAGTGTGAGTTCTATATAACTAGTCACCTTTAAGTGAAAAAACATAATGGCTATTTAGATATTTACACTAGCTAAATTTTATCTCTAGTAATCTCTAACCTATACATTATAAACTTTTTCTATACTCTTGTTAAATTCATCCATGAGGTAATTAAATAAATTCTGTAATTAGCCCTCAATTTTATGTTTATTGGAAATAATTTTACTGTTGGTCTTTTTCTTTTGTACTTAAATTACTGATTAAATATATTTTTCTATAAGATAAATTCTAATACATATTAAAATCTATTTATTTTGGTGTCCAGTGTATATTCTCTCATTCACTGAATACTTACCAAACAGTTTTCATGAGACAAGTACTTTCTAGATTCTAGATGTGCTAGTTCAAATGAACTCATTCTATATCTTTGGATTATTAGACCTTATATCATTATAAAACCAATAAGTGCTAGGAGACATCTACTCCAGAGTAAGGACTAGTAACCATGGTAACTGGAGGATCATGTCATAAATTAACTTCCAAATTGTATACTGGAAAGGTCATATATGAAGATTTTTGCTAGCATGATTAAGAGGAAGAAAGAGATACTTACAGTGTTAACTGAAGTAGAATTAGTTTTAAAACTAGCTAACATTCAAGGCAATCCACCTGTTCCTGTCTTGATTACACTCTCATTTCAACATCTATAGGCCCAGAGATTTTTGTTCTCATGGTCCTACCTCCAATGAACTCAACTGCCTGTTGTAATGAACAATATCTTTTTTTCAATTTTGTACATAAACCATTTATAATAACAGTTACTGTGAAGTTGTCCTCATCAGTAAATAAATTATTAATGACTTTGATTTTTGTTTTGTCCATGGGATTAGTATTTGTGCTTCATCTCTATATTATGTATAGGAAATCAGTTTTTCCTGTCTGAATGTATCTTAGTTGAGTCTGTAGATTTCAAATCTTGTAATATAAAAACTCCCTAATTCAACCATTATATTCCTTCCTTTAGATACATGTTCACCATCAGGAGATATTACCCTACTTACCCAATGGTACAGGAAGTAAAAAAGCTGTTAAAAAACCCTTGAGCATTTATTGAATTTTTAATACCCTATGTATGATATCAATGTTTAATTAGCTTTGAGTATGTGGTAATTTTAATTCTTGTAATAATGTAATATTCATCTAGTAGTCTTAGACTTTATACTATAAAAATTTAAGTTGGCTTTTCATGGTCTATCAGCCAAGCTCAAGAAGAAACTCTTGACTCAATCAAATGTTACTAGGTTATTTTCATTCTTTGAATATGTTCTGGCTATAAAATGTAGACTCCTAATTACCAATATGAGAAATAATAGAAATCATGGAAAAACAATTATAAAATTAATAAACCATTGTAGAACAGTTACAAAATGTTTTTATGGGAGATGAAATGTAGCAATCAATTGTTATAGTTTGGTCCATTTCTCAAATTGGAAATTTAAAAAAGTAACTTAGAATAAAGTATGTCTATTCTTATAACTCCAGACATTCCATTGAAGTGAAATTTGCATGAATTTGGGGTGGAAAAGTAGTATATACTTAAAAATGACCAATAAAAATACAGTTTACCATTCATTGGTCTTATGATTATGTTATTTAAAGATGTTTGAAAAATCAAAAGAAAAATATGCAGTAGACATTGTAATAATTGTAAAGAATATGTATTACATTTACTATATCTATCTAAATGCATTACATTTAATAAATATACCTACAGGAATATATGTCCTGCCTTCCAAAGTCCTGTTGGAAGGCAGGACATATCTTGTTGAAGGAAGTTGGGATTTTTATGAAGTTCTTTAAATTGCAACAGCAGCATGTTATTTATAAACTCTAAACACATTCAAGTATGGAGAAAGACTGTGAAGAAATTACTAGTAATAAACAGATAAGAAAGCTGGGTACATAAGCTGTTTAGGCCTGATCACATTGATGTCCAATGGCCATGGAAATTACAGTTGCTAAACCTTCAGTTGCAATTCTTTATGTTTTTGTAGTGCTTTGGATTTTGCAATCTATTTAAGGTATTTATTTACCTGATTTTATGCATACACCAGCTCTGTAACCGAGATAGTTATTAATAGTTGTCTCTATTTTGCAGAGAAGAAAATGGAGATGGGATTATTTTTAATTTGGATTTATACAATAAGTAAATGGAACAGTCAGGACTACATTTTAGGCCTTACATTTCTAATCTTAGTGTACATGACCTCTTGGTCTGTAAAAGGCAATTACATGATACCCAGAGGTACTGAAGTTTTAGGTTGTGCATCCAAAAATAAAGACAGGAACTTCTTAGCTGGAACAAAAAGAAGAGTCTATGTAACTTAAGATCTTTCATGGTGCTAGGACTCTTCCATGTTTGACTCACAGGGTTTTTGTATGGTCACTAAGGAAAGAAAGCAAGGGGATGAGTTGATGCTTGTACTGTCAAGAGGTGGGGTTGGTGGCCCTAGCCTGACTTGGACCTCTGAGAAATATCTCAATATTAAAAGATTATCAATTTTGACCTTACAACTGCAGCATCTCTAATATATGAAGACTGGTTTGTTTTTTTTAAGTCTATGTTGTTTCAAACCAGCTAGCAAGTTGCTTTGTTAATCAAATAAACTATCATTTGTTTCTGAAACAGTGGGGGAGGAAAAATATAAACATAATAAATGATAATGACATAATTACACAAATGAGTTTTAATACTCCTCCAGAGAGATTGAACCTTCTAAACCACAGAGAGTTCACCCAGAAGAGGGGAGGAAGAGAAAATGAGTACTAAAACCTTAGTCACCAGCATCCCTAGAGGAGTTTTCATCTCTTTCTCTAGTAAGGATTCAGGAACAATATTTTTCCTAAAGGCACAATTTATAAAAGAAAACAATAAGTTGACTTTAAGGAAGAACCAGAGCCTCTTGTAAGTTCTGGGAGGTCACAGTGTCTCCAGCATTTTGCACAGTTTAAATGTTCAATAGTTAATTATTAAAATCAAAAGATAAACTCTAATATTTCATTAAAGACAGTTTAGGAAGGACAACTTAAAATATAACTTGATATGAAAGCAAAGAAATAGCTTAAATCATCTGTTGTGAAAGCATCTAAAACACACACTGACAAGGAAAATGGAATAGGTAATTTTGTTCCATGGGAAAAATATACTGTTCATTCCTGCAGTACTTTTTACATTTAACACTTTCTTTTGCAAGTCATTATCCCTCCTGTTGAACAAAGACTACTGGGGAAATATCTTAAAGACTAGATGAGCCAGGCTTGCCTGTACTAAGACAGAGGAATTTTCTTCAGGGTCAAGGAAGCCAACCAGTAGGGTAAGGGATCTGGCTCCATTGAGCTTTATGGACAGGGTGTGAGGTCTGGAAAAGCATATTCTCAGGTTTTGTCTTTGTCTTCCTTATCTCTCATTGATCTTTACAACTCTTTTCAAGTAAATGCCCTTGAAATCTCTAGTGCTTTAAAAGATCAGGCAATGTTCCTGATCCTTCAGAAATCTCCCAAGAAGCTGAAATTTTACTATCTGTTTTTTGAGGATTGCACCAATCCATTACCTTCTCATCAGCTGTAATGGTTACCCCACCTCTCTGTTGGGAAAATGAAACTTCCATGATCAAAGCTAGTATACAGACGTGGTTGATAGGAATCTTAACACAATAGACCATGATGTCTGCTGCTGGCAGACATTATTGTCCATTGGTGTTTATTTTCAACTTTAGAGAAATAAAGATCACACCAAGGAATTATAGTGGGAAGGGCTTTGGTAATATAAATATATTTTTTTTGTTTCTAATAAAAGAGAATGGTATGTATATGTATACATGATAGATGTATATAACATTCCCCACCTCACATACATGAAATTTTGTCCTAAATTTTTCTATGTGTATTAAGGACAGAGTAGACATATTGTTTTAAAATGGACAAGTCAACATAGTTTGGTATCTTTTGAGCTATCCTTTGTTTAAGGCAACTATTGACTAAGCATATTGTAGCTTGAAAATATACTTACTTTTTCCCATCTCCACCATGTTAGAACTGGAAAGAAACTTAAATGAGAAGTCAAATTTTCTCATCTTGCAAATAAAGAAAGTGAGGCACAGATATCCTGAGTGCTGATGTCAAAGCTAGTAAAAAGAAAAATTAAAACCGGAAGTCATTTTTAATTTCTAGTCTTATGCTTTTTCCTTCCACCTATACCCAGTGCCTATAATCGAATCAAGTGTACAACTCTTAGGTTTGGTTGTGTGATTTAATTAAATGTCAGAATTTAAACAATACAAAATCCAAATATTGTTCGACAATATCAGTGTGTTCTTTCTTATAACACTACATCTATTAAACGTTAATTATTACAATAATATCGATTTTTTCAGTGTACCTATACATTTTGGGGGTGCTAGACTTAAGCATATATTAATATATATAGGAGGTTGACAATATGACACAATGTCTAGCACATAGTTGGAGCTCTGTAAAAGTGAGTTAAATAAATACATTCATTAACTGGATGCAGAGGCATGAAAGGGATCAAGTGTTCGACCAAACCATAAAAAGCAAATGAAATTGCAGAAATGTCTCTTTCCTGGGATTAAGAGTTTCTATAGGACCTTTTGTATTTGGGCTTGTATGTGTTACAAAATATCAGCGGGTATTAGAAAGTGACTAACTGGCCTAAGGGCTAAGAAACATGGGTTCTAGTTGATCTTTGTTGTAACTATCTAGAGATATCACTTCCCTTAATTGGTGTAACTTCCTAAGTTGTAAAATAAGAAGTTTGGAGCCAGTGGGATTCCCAGATGCTTTTCACAAAGGTGGCTCCAGGATTATCTTAGGCCCTTGTACTAGTTTACTCAGGCTGTCATAACCAAGTACTTCATCCTAGTTTCAGAATTCTGGGACTCAGAATTTTCATCTATACAATTGAACTAGATTGTCTCTTAAGTTCATTCCAACTCTAACAAAAGGACGGAAGGAAACTGACAAATATGATTTCAAGGAAGTGGTAGATGAAGCAAAAGAGTGGAGAAATCTCAAGAGAATACAGACTAGAGGTAGCTATTGTGGTGCTCATACCCAGATATCAGTTCCCTCAAAGTTTTGATGTAGGTAATATGATTCTAACAATAAAATATTATTGAAATCTGTAAGTTTCAGGAGATCCTTTTAAAATGTTTTAAACATTTATGAGAATAGTAAAATAGACTCTTTCCAAATTACTGAAAATAGTATCCTCTCTTTTTCCTCTTGTAAAATAGTTTCCGATTACCTACTGGCACATTTTAGCCTCTGATTTTTTTAATGGGCATACCATGGCTGAAAATAAATATCTGATTTTAAAAGAAAGTGTGGTTTTTAAAAATGAGTGTAGCAAAATGCCAAGAACACATCTATACCCAACCTCCTGAGTTACCTGCTTCGGGAAAAGGCTGGTAAAAACCGGTGTCACTAATCACCATGCAATCTGGGATCTCCAGCTGGAGGTAGAGAGAACCCCAACCAGCTGTTTTCTCCTCTGATTAAAAATTCCTTCATATTAAACTCTTAACCTTTTGCTCTTATACGCACACTCATTTTATATTTTCTATGCGTATATTGTGGGGGCTTGGGGAAATGAATGGATTAGCAGTATCTTACCTCTGAGTCGGTAAGTTAATTAAAGAGTGTGTATATAAAATGGAATAATGAATTATTTAGCTGATAACAAACAGGATATAAAATTCAATTTATTGGATAGTCAATTCAATTTTGTTAGTTTTAGAGTTATATAAATTATTTTTAACAGAATGCAAAAATATTTCATATTTGTAGATTTATTTTTCGTATGGTACATTTATTATTCTACAACCTTGTATCTTTTTTTATACTTTGTGGAAACTTTTAAGTATTTGATTGAAGAATGATGCAGTTTGATTAAGAAGGAAATTATGCAGCTTCTACATCAGGAACACATAAAATCCTGAATGATCCCTCTATTTCACCTCTTCTTTTCTATCCTGGCACTGTCTCTAACCCTTTTAACAATGTGTCCTTTTTCAAAGGTAATTAATTACACTAGATCAGTCTTGACTAGGGATCAATTTGTTAAACACAAATAGCAGTGGACAAACCCCTATGTGCATGCCTCTTTAAGAAGGACAATTGTATAAGCTATATACAATTACTTTGAATTCAAACCTTAGAGGGAAAAAAAGCCTTTCTGAGTAAGAGAGTTCAGATTAGACTCAGCTGTTTCTCTCATTTCTCATTTCGATTTTGTCAGCAAACTCCTTGTATGCAGGATGACCATACACATTCTAGTTTACCTACAACAGTCCCGGTTTAAGCGAGTTGCCTCACCATCCTGTTGGGTGATTATTCCTTTTCATTCAAAAATGTCCTGGCTTGAAAAATACATTATATAGTTCTTTACCATATGGCATATAACCATTCCACAAGTTGGTTACCCCTGCTAACTGTAAAATAAGAAAATTGTTTTACAATTACTTGCCAATTTAAATGTTATATACTATCTTTTTTCTCTAATCTAGACTGTGGTGTTATTTCTTCTTAGCTAAATAAGTAATACTCTTAAGAGATTTGCGGAAAGGCAGTCCTGTGATCTTCTGAAAATGCAAATGTTATTTTGCTAAAGTTGTGATTTTATGTAATGCAATAAATAGTCAACATGTCTTGATAGAACATTGAATTTGGAATATTGACTGGCTGAGTTTTGACCTTGGGAATATTTAACTTTTTAAGATTCTACTTCATCTTCTGTATTGTGAGGATGAAAAGATTTTTTGAAAATTTGTAAGAATTGAGGTGTTGCATATCAGGTACCGAGGTCAGTGTTTGATAGATAGTCAGCGTATAGAATATGGTAGTGATCATAAACAATTTTTTATCCAGTAAGCTCATGGAACATTTATGGGAATCAATAGAGAAAAATAGTTTCTTTTACATCTTCGGAAGACATTCTCCAAACCAAGTAGAGATCCACGTAAGTTGAACTTCATAATGTGGATGACTCCTTATTTGATTCTGAGATTAATCCAGGCATTCAAAAATATGGATTTTTTAAGCATTTAGACAACTAGAACTAACAATGGAACAGAAATTCTAAAACATCTTTTTAAAGGTATTTTATGCAATTGCCTTTGTTTATGATGGATTTGAATAATTTTAGGATGAACAATGCATTGCAAGAATAATATTATACAATGACTTAAAAAATAAAAAATTTGATTTGTCAGTTAACAAATTTCTTCCCTCCACAATAGAAAAAAGTTTCAATCTCTTAAGAAACAATTGTTGATTTTATAAAAAATACATTACAGTGTACCTTTCTATAAATCAAATATTTATCCAATAAAATAAAGCAATAACATGTTCTTTAATTACTTTTCTTTTTCTCCACAATGAGAAAAAGAAAAGTAATTAAAGAACATGTTATTGCTTTATTTTTTTTTAACATGAGCAAACTGTTTCTGAGAGGCAAGTAATGTTGAAAATATATTCAGTATTTACATGGACAATCAAAACTAACTGCAAACAACCAGCTTTTGGTCAGATTATAAATGGTATCCTAATTTTGGAATTAAAAATTAGGTTCACAACACAGGAATATTTTCTCAGTTTTTAATCAGAATATACACTTCACGTTCTGGTCTTACCTGTCATTCGAAAAAGTTGTTCATTCTCAGAACTTGAACATTCTTAACAACCTCATATTGATGCTTATTATCTTAAAGAACACACTTTATTATGCAGGCTATACAGTGAGCAAATGTACTGCATTGAGGAAAAAGAAATGCAGAAACGGTTACTGGTTCCCAGGGTTACCTACATTAGTTATTTTCATGTATATTTCAACAATGACAAAGTGTAATATTTCCCTAACCTACTTCACTCATTTTGTAAGTAGCATTGTTCTTGTTGCCTGCTTGAAATCCTTTATGTAACAATTTACAATATAAATTGGTAAATTAATTAAGCTAATGAAATTCAGTTTAATTAAAAAGTTAATTCAAAAGTTAGTAAGCATTTCCATACCAGCCAACTATCTTAGTCTTTTTTAAACAAAGGCAATAACATGTAAAAATTATCTTCCTTAGAAGACAATTGAAAATGCTATCTTTAATGCATGAGCATTCCTAACATTAATCATGCACTAAAAGGTTTTGTCATACCTGTTGATTTTAAGAGTTATTACAAAGCAGACAAGTTGAAAGCATTTCTCTAATGATGCCAACTACCCATTCCACCTACTTCTCCAGAGGGTTGTGAGGCTCAAAGTGAAATCGTGTATGCAAAATTACTTTAAATGATAAAGTGATATATGTAAAGCTTATTTACTCAATTAATATTGATATTGAATGGCTACCATGTGTCAGCCAATGTCTTAGGCACTTCGTGGCTCACTACATCACTACAACTAATTCTAGCTGTCCATTATTTACTTCAACACTTCACATCAGATAAATATCTTTATTTATAACTATTCATCTGTATTTCAGACTGAATTAACATTAATTACTTATTAAATCCTCCTTTTAAAAAATATTTTCCATCTTTTTCTTTTACACATTTTTCCCCTCTTCAATACTTGATTTATGTTCTTTCAACCAATTCATAAAAACAGAGTTCTCTGCTACAGCTTTGAAAGCTAGCTGGAACCTCACTGTGCATTCATGCTTTGCTAATTTTCGTGTTCATAAGGATCACCTGGGGATCTGGCTAAACTGTGGAATCTCATTCAGTGGGACCTCAGATTCTGCATTTCTAACAAGCTCCAAACTGATGCCATTGCTGCTGCTTGGCCAACACAGTTTGAATAGCAAGGCTCGATTGTATTGAGCCTGTGGATCAGAGCTGCATTTGCTCTTGTTATACTGTTGTCCTGCAACCCATTTATTTTTGACAGACATTCTTCTTATAAATAATTAAATTTTTGAGATGTAAACAAAATCCTGCATACTTATTCCAACTTTAACATATCCCTTGTGCAGGAAATTTTAACAACAAAGAATCTTCGTTTTATGCTTTATCTAGAAAACCCTCAGGTTAATTAGCCAACTCATGCACAGTAAAATCAGAAGATCCAATTGATGCCAGCTCCCTGTGTTTTGTCCTTTGAGAATTCAAATTGAGAATTCAAATGTAGAATCTAATCTCCCTGTTGCTTTCTCTGCCTTGATTACTGTATGTAAATGCAAATACCGAACGATTGAAACATAACCAACACATGCCATGGCCAAGTTAAATTAAGTCAACGCCTGATTTCCATCCAATTTCATTTATGTTTCATGTAGGCCTTGTATTGAGCATCCATAGTTTGTTTAAACATGCTTCCTCTCTGCTCCATGTTCTATTGTAACTTAATGCAGTTTTAACTACTTTAAAATATTTTAATTATACAGTATTTATTGTTTGAAAATATTTGCACAGTTTTTTATAACACTAATGTTTACTTTCCAATTGTTTCATGAGTTACAGTATTAATATTAAATGATCATTTATAAAAACTCTTGACCATGATTAAAACATCATTCAGTTGCCTGACTTAATTTCCCAGGCTCATCTTTTACTACCACTTACATATCTTATGCTACAATGCTATAGCTTTATCAACTTTAATTCAATATTTTTGTTCATATTTCGTGCCTTCTCAAATGCTTTCAGAATGACATTGTCTTCTGTAAAGGAGAGGACTGGCCACCTGTCTATCAAAACTCCCTCCCAGATGCCTCTCTAACCTCAAACTTCTACAACCATCTCTTTAACCTCCTATGCAGTAATGTATTTCCATAGTCCATTCTGTGCATAGTTCTATTATAGCACACTTAGCAATACTATTTTCAACTCCATGCATATTTATTTTGCCTTTCTTGATAGACTTGCCAGCAAGTTTTTGTTTTCTTTTTTAATTTATCATATTTATAGATTTATGGGATACAAAAATACAGATTTATTACCTGCATATATTGTATGGTGGTGAAGCCTGGGCTCTTAGTGCATCCTTCACCCTAATAGTGACCATTGTACCCAATAGGTAATTTTTCAACCCTCATCCCTCTCCGACCTTCCCACCCTCTGCAGTCTCTAACGTCTATTGTTCGTTCTGTATGTCCATGTGTCTGTCCATTTTCCTTAATAGTTGTGTTCTCATTGTGGAAGTGGAAAACTTCCTCTTCAAAGTTTCCTTTCTTGTTTAAGAAAAATCATAAGTGTTAGAAATAATAGTTTGTTTTAAACACCTTTTTCAAAACCTTCTTGCTTTTTGCTAATAGCTATTTGTTAAGCTCTCTGCTATGTAGCTGTTAGACATGCTTAAAGGCATGTAGTACATTCTATGTCCTTGTACTTTAACCAAGATATCTGTGCTGGACGTGCTCACAGGCATGTCTAGCCTATGCCCCCTTCTTATTTGGACTTCCTTCCTGTTCTCCATTTCTTACCTTTATAGAAAAGCTTTAAGTTATTAACCAATCGGGTTTTAGTTTAGATTGTGAGGTCTGGCTCCAACCAATGGAAATCAGACACAGCAGTAAGGACATCCCTAAATACATACGGGATAAATATGTCTGCTTTTCCTTTGTTTATTGTACTCTCATGGCAAGATTGCTAACAAGGGTAACTTTTCTGCAGGAAGTAAAAAAAAAATTGCTTTGTTGAGAGATTCTTTGTCCCAGTACTGGTTTTCTTTGAGGCACCGAAAATTTACATATAACATCAGTATCTTGATTCAGGGCTTTCATATATCAGGGCTCAATTATATTTTGTTGAACTTTTTATGCTCAATTATATTTTGTTGAACTTTTTATTAAATAATAGGCAGCTAAATTTTAAATATGAAATGCATAACAGCTTTTTAAATTTTTAAGTCAAGTATAGTTCCAACATGAGAACTACATACCTGACTGTCAATGAAAACATGGGAAAAACTTTTCATTAAATTTCCTAACAGAAGGGTCAGAATTTAGTGAGGTGCCACAGACTAAACCCAGAGTGTGGTGGTTTTTGAAAAGAGTTCCAAATTCTTTGATACTCCTACCATTGAGATATGGGGTTTATGTCTCCTTCCATTGAATCTGTGCAGGATTGTGAGTGCTTTGACCAACAAAGTATGATAGAAATGATGCTGAATGACATCAACGGTTACTTCATAAAAGGTCCTATAGCTACCACCTGGTTCTCTTGGCACACTCGCTCTGGAGGGAGCCATGTACCATGAGATCTTCCTGTTGGAGAGGCCATCTGTAAGTGCTCCAGTTGAAAGCACAGCTGAGCTCTCAACCAAGAGCCAGTATGCCCTGGCAGCCAGGTTAGTAAATCATTATGGATGTCCATTCAGCTAAAATTTCAGATGGGTGCAGCCGGCATCAGCTGACATGTGATTACTAGTGTCTGAGAGACCCTAGAGGCAAATTACTCAGCTACGTTCTGCCCCAATTCCTGACCCACAAAATGGGAAGCAAAATAAAAGGATTGTTTTGAGGGACTCACTTTTGGGGTAACTTGTTACATATCGATGATAACTGGAATCAACCCAGAGTCAGGATTAGAACTCAGATCCCAACTCTATTTGCATGCTTCTAAGAAAGCTACTCTTCCTTTTTGGGTCTCAATTAATCATTTGGTAACTATTAACGTAATAACTTATAATTTCAAAATACTTTTATCTACCTAGTCACATTTCTAAATTCACAAATAGAATAGCTAACATTGTTATTGTGCCTGAAACCAGGGCCTGAAATCTCAGAATTAGGCGTCCACAACATAAGTACTTGAACTCAAGACTTACTATGGGCTCTGTATAAGTCTACAAAACCCCTAACCTAAAAATTTGCGTACACCCTACCTCTGACCTACTTCTCCTACAGTGAGAATTATCGATTAAATTGATGATCTCTAAAATCTGATCTGGCTCTTTGATTCCAAGACTATACAATCCTTTGAAAATAATAATTCGTTTCCATTTCAGTCTGTGAATGTAATAGAGGAAGTAATAATGTGAACAAGGCCAGCTAGAAGCTTTTAAAAATGGAGTGTTGCTGTAAAGTGTGAATAAGAAAATGGCAGAAAGGAGAGTTAGGCAATGACTTACTTGAGAAATGAAAAGACAAGCTGTTATTCAGATGGGAACATCATATAAAATACGTGAGCAAGATAAAGCAATGACATTTTTCTGAATTGTTATTTTTATAATGGGAAATGTAATGTTTAACACACATTTTCCTACTTTGGACAATGTACTTGCCCAAACTCCTGAGTCGTGATGATTTTACTGGTACTCTCAATGGATCTTTTCCTTAACAAAGTGGGGGTGGGGTGCTAATTTCTAAATAGGCAAAGCTTTTATTGGGATAAATGGATAATGGAACAATAGCTAACGATTTACCATGAATCACTGTTAATATTTGCCATTTTCCTCTGGTGGGTGATTAAATACTCTGAGGACAGATATAGGACTATGGAACTGTAGACTATGTATCTTGACTCTGATATTGACTTGCTGAATAACAATAGAAAAGCAAGTTAGCTTACATGAGATGAGAAATGGAAGGATTTCTACAAGGTGAAAGAATAACTCACACTTCACATTATTTGTAAAGTTTATAAGGAGATTAATACATTAATACATAGACAAAAATGAATTACCTAAAATTGATAAATATAGGAAAATAGATTAACTGAATCTCAAGCAAAAGTGCTTAAAAACACCTAAAATAGTTGCATCACTAGACTTCTTACAGCTAGCTTGTCTTCTTTGTATTAACCCTTCTCAATCAGCAGCTACAACAAAAACCTTTTAGTACATGATTGAAGTTCAGAATATACATTCATTAAGCATGATATTTTCAATTATCATATAAGAGTGGATGACTTTTATAATTTATTGCCTTTATTATTTTAAAAAAAACTGAACTATTTCATTTCTACATAAATACTTATAAAAGTTTGTAGATGAAAGGGGTTAGCCTGTCAGGATTCATAAAATAATTAATAAGCAATTAATTTATATACTCATATATCTTCTTATTCCAAGAATGGTTTTAAGTAGGCATCATGTACATTGTAATTTACAGTATATGAATGATATAGATAAGTAAAATATTGAACATTGTATTTAAGTAAATAGAAATGGAAAGAAAATTTTCTTTCAATGATGAAGAGTAAATGTATTTTGCACCTTTTTCTTTTCCATGTACTATTTTGGACCATTTTAGACCGGAACAACCTCCATAAAGAAAAGTGCATACAAAAGTTGATTTTAAAAAGGACTTTGTAGAGTGTATTGCTATGCTTTTTTTTAAAAAACTTTTCTTCCTTCATTTTTAAATTAACATATTATATTGGCATGTATGTATAGTGAGTACAGGAGAAGCATATTGCTTATTTTAGCCCCCCCTTCAATATGTGTATGAATCTATTTATATATACAGAAAGCCATTGACATGCTTACATGATCAAAAATATAAATTTTAATTCCAAATTGCTATTTGGTGGACATTAACTTTTGATGAATATGGGATCTACTTTTTTGAAGTTTCATTGAAAATAAGTGAAAAGGAACAGTATTTTTTGGTAGTAAGTAAAGAATCATCGACTTAAATTGACAAGTTGCTATAATATTAAATTTGTTTTTAGCCAATTGGCACTGATACAATAGGCATTGATAATTTCTTATATAAACCCAAAGTCCTTTACAAAATATCAGTGTATGTTCTATGATAAAATATAAAATAACATATTAATCAAATAAGTTTGAGAATATTTATGTGTTTTTTAACTTCGGTAATTTAACCTAAGTAATTTAATATACTAATCTGCATTGTGACCCTCCTCAGAGTTCCTCAAACTTGTTCTACAGAGTGCACACTTTTTTACAGACCTTTGTGAGGTCAGTTTTCTGCTGAACAGAATTTAGAATAATTTGCTGCAGGCAGCATTTTCTGATGTAAATAATCTCATCAAATGAATTCCACTGCCTTTTCTCAAAGACTCTAGAGTTTCGCGATCTTGATTTCCTCTCATGATGTATAATCAAGTTGAAGCTAATTTTCAATCACTTCTTTGTTCTAGAAGTATTTATTAGATGAAAAGTAACCTGAAATTTTATCATGTTTTGTTGGTAAGGGGCAGAGAAAAATATTAGAAAAGTATATATACTATGTAGTAGATTGTAAAAATCACTTTCTATTTGGGATAAAAAGTGTTCTAAATAAAGAATAAAGATTTAATATAATCAAAATGTAATATATATAAATATAATGCAAAAATTAAGTAGCTTAACTTAACAATTATGTTAAACTTTAGGCTAGTTAACAGAATCATATAATTCTAGGTAGCTTTCATGTGTAATAACAGTTCATTGCCATTTTCAAAAGGATTTCTTTGAAATTATTTCAGTGCATAGCAAAGCACACATATATTGGAAATATGCAATTATTTTTTCATTGGCTAAACAAATCTATCCTGGTCAGATGAAGAAAGTTGTCTATTTAATATCTCTTTATATACTTGAAAATTGTTGAACAAAAGTACAATCTTTTTAATTTAAATCTTAATCTTATTCCTTTTCAGAAATTTTCTGGATTAAGTGAAAAAACGCCAACAAAAAATATTTAGATTAGCAGCACATAATAGTTTTTTCCCTCCAACGAAATATGGTTTTTCACCCTTGGCCCTAGAGACTGCTACATGGCAACACTTAGCAACCACAAAAACTTCCTTGACTGACCCAGTTGTATCTTTGTTTGGTAGATGTGATGATGCTCAAAGTACAGTTAGATCTGGCTATACTTGTTAAAAGGTAAATGAAAAACTAATATAGGTAGAACAACAGTTCTTAGTATTTAGTATACATCCAGATTATTTGGGAATCTTGTTAAAATTCAAATTCTGATTATGTAGATCTAGAGTGGGGTCAGAATGTCTGTATTTGTAAATCCCAGGTGATGATGATGATGAAACCAAACCAACAACGATGCTTTGGTTTGTAAAACAGAGAAGTCTGTTGACTTATCTTGTTCAGCTCTACAACTCAGGGATCTATCAGTGATCTGCATTGACCTATTCTGTAAATATTATATAGATTGTTTATTTGTGAATCATAATTCAAAACAAAGGCCAAAATAACTATTTTCATAAGACAAAATATGAAACAAAAGGACAAGTCTTTATTTTAGTCAGCAATCATTTATGGTTATGCTTGTAATCTACGTTTAAATTTGTCTTGTATTCTCCAAAATGTGGACTTCACAAGGAGCTATCCATTTATACTTTATTGTCTCTTGTCATGTAGTCCAGATTCTGCTAAAATTCACCCCTGATGTTTCAGTGTACAGACAAGTAGGTAAATTATTCTCCCTTACTGTCTACTGAAGGTAGATTTAAAGTTTTCTGCCTTTAAAAGAAAATCTGCTTGATAATTTATTCTTGCTCATCTCTTCCATGGTTTACTTCAGTGTCTTGATACCTGTCGTTGTGTTCTGTATTCCTGCAGTCTCTCTTAAATGACTATTTTCCACTCTTAAGTAATTACTGGAAGCTTCCAAGAAAATATTATCATTACAAACACATATTTTTCACTTAGTGTCAACTGTGTTTATCTCTTCACAACTAATTGCAATACCATATTATTATCCAAGTATAGCAGGGTCTTTTAAAATAACCATCATGTAATGTTTTAATTCACTGCGTTTGACTGAATATTATTCTGAAAATAAATGTCGGGTATAATTCTACTACAAAATATTTGCAGATTTTGTGAATCTGATGGTTTTACTAAGTAGATATAAAATTTGATTGGCTTAGGATTGCAAACTATGGTTAAATTATAACTCCACTTGTCTAGCTTTGTGCTCATAGTCTCTCTTCTCTCTTCTTTTTTGGTCATCATTTATCACTCAAAATACTCATTTATTTAATATACTGATGGAAAATACAACCACTCATCATGGTGGTGCCCTTTTTTCCTAGATGATCATAATTAATCAATTACAAATTTATGAGAAAGAAACACCTGGCACACTTCCACAAACAAATAGGTTTCCTGTGGTTTTAAGAACAGCTGAGGGTATTTCAAAGGGTCAGGGCGATCTGTGAGTAAAGCTCTTTTCACAGTTTGACTTCCCCCACATGCCTGTTTCTCATAAATATGCACCCTTACACCCAACATACATATATGTATTTACTTATTCAGCAGGCACATGTTGCAAAGGCGGCAGAGAAACAAAGAATGTAAAAGAGAGAGACAAGAATTGAACTTAAAAACACATGCGTATTGAAAACGTTGTTTTTTAAAAAATATGTTTCTCAAAGACCATAAGTCTAAACCAAAGAACATAAAAAATGGAAGTTTTAAGAGTAAGAAATGTGCAGCTCAATGCCTCCAACTGAGCTGATTTTCTCCAACAAGTTAGCGGCGGCCGTTGGTGTTGGATGCAAGGCACTGATGAAGGATGCTCCGATACTTCCTTCAGCTTCTCCTCCAGACCTACTTTCTCACCCTTGACTACACTTTTGTGGAAGAATCTACCGGTATGTTTTCACATTTGAGAGGGAAATATACTAAATTTATGATACTGAGATGTTTTCTGCCTTTGCACATCTATATATTTTTACCTAGCTTTCATTAAATGCAGTTTTCTTTCAAAAGACAGGGTTCATGACAATTGCTACCCAATCTTCAAAAGGCTGTGCTGGTCAGTACAGATGGCTACTACTCATATGTACAATTTGAGATGTGCTGTTAGTTTGAAACATAGCCAGATTGTGAGGACTGAGGACACAAAAACGAGTAGAAAACATGCCACCGATGATGTTTTTACATTGATTGTATGCTGAAATGATATTCTGACTATATTGGGGTTAAGCAAGACTATTGTTAAAATTAATTTCACCTGTTCTTTTTTGTCCTTTTAAATATGGCTACTAGCACATTTAAAATTACATATATGACTCAGGTGCCATTTATTTTGAACAGCACTACTATAAGGGTTTGGTTTAGTTTTCGTTCCTATGATTTAAATTGTTTAATGCATAATATTATTTTCTAATTTTGATGTCTTTATTCCTCATCAGTCAGAATCATAAAACAACTCCTCAAAAATTTGACCTAAAAAATCTGAAAGTAATGGCCATTTGCCCTAAACCATATATTTAAGTCAAACTTAAACCTAATATCTACTCTTTTTAAGTATTTAAGTATCATAAAGTGATAAATTTAAGTAATTGAGTTTTCATCACTGGTATTACACAGTAATCAACATTATGCAAAATAAAAATGTGCTTTTTATAAATATTTTTAAATTTGCTTGAAAATAAGTTTAAAACTTAGGAGAAAATGCTATAAAAATAAATCTAGACTAATGAGGAAAAATCTACTCTATGAAATGTAAAGAATTTACATATTTTATGCTTACACATTTTTAATTTCTTATAAAATGCTTGGTATAAACTACTGAGTACTAATTCTTTTTCTAAAAGAATGTTTTAATTCTAATTTTAAAATTACGATATGGAAATGTTGAAGTTACAAATATTATTGCTACCAACATATTAACGCACATAGTAATCAAAATGGCATTAAGGTTCTTCCCAACATTATTTAGCAAACAACAGGAATCAGAATAGGGCAAGTCTGTTGAGTGTTTGGGACAGCAAAAGTGCCCCACAGCATATGGGCTTTGTTTATAAAGTAGTCCTAGTCTGTGATTTTAGACTATATTTTTAGTCCAGGATTTCAGATTGTATTTTTAAGGGTTTCTTGTATTTAACTTACAACATTGTTCTCCAGAATCACAGTGATGTCTAGGAGGTACTTTGCAGAAAAACAGGGTGCTTTCTCAAAATCATTTAAAAAATTAGTCACTAAATAATCATGAACGCTAAGAAGAAAAAACTATATATACGCGCATTTATATGTATATACACACATCTATGTATATTTATATGCACACACACACATATGTATCTTTAAAAAACACCTACTAAGTAAAACTTTCCATGATTATAGCTCTTCTCTCCCCACCCCTGACATTTATTGGGTTTTTGAATTCTATTTTTTTTTTTTTTAATTTCCATGTTAAGAAGTGGAACTGGGGATTTTTCTATGCACTTTAATTTTTATTCAGATTTTCTTTATGTGTAATTTGTTTTTACTGGATCTATTGAGCTAGCAAAGCAGTGATGTGAGCATACATTGGCCACTGCACTACAATTTACTACCTGTTAAGGGGTGCTGTAATTATCATGTCATGGTCATTTGCCAGAGTGGACTATTACTAAATCATGTGAATGATTTGTACCAGTTCCAGAGAATTCAGTCATTTTCCATTTTCATTAGTGGGACCTATGTCCTTCACAACCAGTGATTTATATTTAAGTCAACAACTAAAATGAAGAAATTTGAATTAGAGCAGTAATGGAATGAGGGTAGAATTTTTCTTTGTGCACATTCTGTTTCATCACAGTATGTTAATCTTTGGCATAGACAGAAATTCTGAAGTACTATGATGACAGTCTTGAATTCTGATAAAAAGCATCATAAATACTATAACCAATGTAAAGTTAAAAGCAAAATGAGATTTCAAAGACAGCACAAATGTAAGAAGTCACACATGTACTTGAGAGGTATGTGTTGTTTCCATGTTAAGAGAAGTGCAATCTAATGCATTAACTGTCGTGGTCAAAACCTCTTAATAATAAAATGCAGCATTTAGTCACAACATGATTAAATCTGTCTTGAAGATTTCTTTTCTTGTAAGGTGAGTGTTTATTCTTTTCTTTAAAAAATTTAACATTATATTAATAAACTCTTACATTTATTCTGTTTTTTTCATGAGTAAAGAAATTACGACTTCATGAAGGATTTTTTTTTCTTGAAAACTTCTAAGAAATCACCATATTAGACAGATGTGTTTTATTCTTTCCTCAGATAGATTAGCTTTTATCTGTGCCTAATGACAAGATTTCCATATATATATATATATATATACCTTACCTTTCTGCCTTGGTCTTTACTGCTTCTTTATTAACATATGTCATTCTTGAGTCATTATTTGGATCTCATTATTTGTGAAGAACTTCAAAATTAAGGGTCTTATTTGTTTACAAGATTAATGTTTTTTTTTTTAATTTTGCAGCATAGTAAAATATCTGTGAAATAAACTTTAATATATTCTCAAAGAGAGAGACAGACTAATATGTCTGATAAAATGTACCTTACCACAGAAAGTGAGAATTTTATATTCTTATATCATATATAGTCTTAGTTGGATATTTTTAGACCACTGAGATCAAATTCAGACCCTCTGATTATATAGAGATATCTTATGAGCAATCAAAAAAGAATGGAAAAAATCCTTGCAAAATACCCTGGGATGAATACAAAGAAACTGGATTTATTTTTTCTCTAAAAAAGTGATAGGTGGGGACAATAATAATATGAGCTATGAATTACCATTTGAGGAACTGGAGCTGTGAAATTTGCTCCACTGGATATTTTTTATGGAAAGTATGGACAAATGATTTTTTTCCCTAGACTGGGACAAATACGCTCCTTTTAAGAAGCAAGTTGATGATGATGATGATGTTGTTATTTCAGTGGGGCTTCAAGACGTTGAATAATTGAGCAAGCAGTAAATACGTTCAGATGATAAAACATAAACCCAACTCAGATTATCTCTTCTTTGAAATGAATGTACCTTTATCTAATGAGTATGTTAAATGAATTATATTGTGATTCTAGAATTCATGAGTCAATTGTGTATTTCTAATGTATTTTGTGAATCATTAAAAATACTAAGTTAACTCTGAAACTCTAATTTGCAAGGTATGATTCTCCAGTCCTGGCATAACAACAAATTTATTGTATTTTCTGCATTTACATGCAAAAATGATTTTAAAATTATAGAATATCAGAGTTAAGGAAAGATTCCATTTGGTAACTTTCTTCTTATTTGTTTGAAAGAAAGGTCCGTCTTTATGTAAATAATTTCATATCTTAGTCTACTTCATAGTATATCTTAGTTTAAATCTTTCTATTTTTTGGTGAGTCATGTTTTTAAAAGGAAAAACCTGACAGAAATCATAATTTGTATTAATTCCCTTAAATTAGTGAATGTTGTTCCTCAAACAGGCAAGCAATAAAACTGCCAGAGATCTTCAGTTGGTAGGGATAAGGGCAAGAAGAGGGAAGGTCAAGACTAGAGGCAGATAAGAAGCAACCTCTATATAGTTTGTAGGGCTGTAATTACTTTTTTTAAATTTTTTAAAAAATTTATTATACTTTAAGTTCCGGGGTACATGTGCAGAACGTGCAGGTTTGTTACATAGGTATACACGTGCCATGGTGGTTTGCTGCATCCATCATCCGTCATATACATTAGATATTTCTCCTAATGCTATCCATCCCCAATCCCCCCATCCCCTGCTATCCCTCCCCTAACCCCCATCCTCCAACAGGCCCTTGTGTGTGATGTTCCCCTCCCTGTGTCCATGTGTTCTCATTGTTCAACACCCATTATGAGTGAGAACATGCAGTGTTTGGTTTTCTGTTCTTGTGTCAGTTTGCTGAGAATGATTTGAAAGAAATCTATATTTTTAAAAGCCAGTATTTTCTGTGGCCGTTTGAATTTCTTATTTTTTACCTTCAATTAGAAATGGGAAAAGCTTGGAACTTAGAATATCCCCTTTTTCTTCCTGAGAGGTAGTAATCATAAACATCGTTTCATCTATTATGAGTCAAAGACTTTAAAAATAATTGCGAAAAGTTTTGATGCAAAGCTGGCTTGAAGACTCAAAATAAGAGAATGTAATTCATTCAAAGGAGTTTTGGGATTAATTAGATTTGCTTTGGTCTAGCTTCATGAGCAAGATTAAACTTATACAACAAATGTAATTGATATAAAAATAAATACAGTAAAACTATAAAATGATCAAATGTTTCATAAAAACGTATTTTTCTAAAATGAAGGAAAATTTTAAGTCTTATTATGTCTATTAGATTAGAAAATATATTTCTCCATGTCATCATATAGCCACATATGTAGTCCTAGTGGATACCTAACTGCTTAAACTTACATATAGGAAAATAGAAATGGTTTTATTGTTTGACAGGCTTACTGTTTCACATCTTGAAATTATATAATTACCTGCTTGTAAAGTGTACAAGAAAGAAATATTATTTATTTTTAAACTCTTCAAAAGTACTTCTTCCTAATTTGTAGACTACAACATATAAATTATGAATAAATATTGAAGCTTTGAATTTTGAACAAAATATTAGGTATTAAGTTTATTTTATAAGATATTTAAATGATTGACAAAAATTACTGGACAAAAGTAAACTTTAATTGAAATCTAAAAATTACTTGTATGTACTTCATTATTTTCCTGCTAAGTCTTGGAAACTTGCCATACTTAGTAATGAATAACTTGGTTTTATCACAGTTGCACACACAAAAAAAATACCAAAAATAAAACTTATTAATGTCATAGGTTTATTTTTTAGAATCAATTCAACTTAATTCCATACATACCGTTAACATCTTCTCAGAAAGAAATATCAATGAAAATTTTTTATCTTTTGACAAAATGTATTTCATGGAGTACATTGATGTTATTTAATTGTTCAGTCATATTAATTAAGCCTTCAAATTATATTATATAGCTTAAGAATTTAAACCTAATTGATATCTAAATCTGGAATAGAATTTTTAGTTATGACTATAGCATATTAAGTGGGAAAACCTATGTAGCACCTAAACACCTAAAAACCAGGATAGTGTGTATTGTCTATTAATTTAAAAGAATGCAATATCTATGTCTGTAAAGCAACTCTTCCCTACTATCACAACCCACAATATCACTGTCTTTTCTGTACTTTTGACCTCAGTTTCTGTATTATTAATGTAATACAATTTAATACTTATCTAAACCCCTATGTAACTTCTTTCTCTATTCGGAGAATATTAATTATGCCTTAACAGAACATACATTTTGAGATTAGAATCAAAGCGAAAGATTATCTCCCCAGGAGAAAAGCATGCACATTTGTACATAAGTAGTCCACATTTTAAACTCTATATAGTTAAAAACTGTCTTAGTAACTTTTCAGCATTAAAGCCATAATAATCCAAATAATACCTGATGCTGATAACTGATTACTTTTTAAAAAATTCAATGGCAGTAAAAACATACATGTGAGGCATTTGTGTGATGCTTTTATTTTTAAAAATTTCTTAAATGAGAACTAAAATTTAAGTATTACTGGTAAAAATTGTGTTTAGCTCATATAAATAAGTATTATTTTGATTATTAGGCCAACTGAAAGGAAGATTGGTACACATCACAAACATTTGGACAGAGGAAACTTTCTTGATACCCACTAGGAAGAGTGCTGGATACGTTATACCATTTAAGGGCAGATGCAGACATGCCATTGAACTTTTTCATAGCTCATTCCCCACATGCATAAATGATCCATTTCTCATCATAGTGATGATGATGCTTTACACACAGCAAATACACAGTCAGTATTATTTACTAACCAAAAGAAGGGCTCTGACACCATATAGTAAATTATTAGTATGTGGTATCTTTAATGGAGCACATGTAGCAGAGATACACATCTCAAAGAGGCTAATACTAAATCTGGTTACATTGCTGCTCCCAACATTTACAGTCACCCTAGTTAAACTTTCATTTTCAATGGCAAATTAAAATAGTATCATAAAATTATAATATGGAGGACAGATTCCTAATGCCTTTTGCCAGCTGTCTTTTCCTCGTGGATTTGAATATCTTGTTGATATATTACAAGGCAACAATTTTGCAGTTAACTCATGTTTGGAGTATCCTGTTAAAAGTGAATAACTTAGTCAGTGGTAGAGAGCCACACTAGCATTCCTTTGGTTCTGCAATATAATCCTTAATGTGAAATGAAGTTTGATTGTTTTAGCTACAAAACATATAGGAGCCTGCACTACATCAAGACCTTTAATGGAAACTAATGGAATTTTTGGCATTAAATAGTAGATTTAATTAGATCCAGCAATGCATACTGTTTAACTGCTAGCCTGCCATTTTACTGATTTGAAGTCATACATGCTTAACAAAAGACATGGGTTGATTGCACAAAGGAGTTGAACACTCTTTTCACATTCACTGTGTAAGTTATTATCCACTATGAAAAGATTATTGACTTTTTTTAAGGAGATATTATGGAGAGAAATGATTGCTACCAGGATGACTGGTAGAATTATGCATGAGATAAGTAATAACTCTAATTTCTCATCTGCTGAATAAATGGCTTTAATTTTAAAATACTAGTTAGTGCATATGAGATTTCTGCTGAATTGTGCAGAATTATCAAAGCTGGCTTTGAAATGTAATGGACACTGACAGTGAAGCATAAAGCAAAACCTTTTCTTCTTTACCTTTGCCTTTCAATAGTTATTTGTCCTACATTGTTAGTGATGTTTCTTATAGCTTATTTCTTCCTGAAGTTTTATCTAAAAAATTGTATGTGCTTCATTTTGAATTTATACTAATAGATTATAGAAAACCCCCATACCTCTGGTTCTTATATAAGAGATTGATGATACTTATTGAGAGTTGATGACAGTTTAGTCTAGAGAAATGATCAACTATATCTAGGTAATACTCATATAAAAGCCTAAAGGCTTCTTGTGTATTGTGTTCTATGATATACTCTTCCCATTATTGTGTTTTTCTGTAACTGACTACTCAACTTTGCCTGATTATTATAAATATCTGAAAAGCTTGTTATAAAATAAGTTTCCATAGGCCCCTCTAATGGAGAATCACCATTCTAGGATGTGTGCATGTATTTCCCTACATATACTTACCTCCCTTGAACCCAGGGAGGCTTATGCAATGAGTTCTGGCCAGTGGACCATGAGGAGAGGTGGTGTGTAGTGTCAGGATGTGGCCATTAAGAAAGAAGTGGTGAGTCTCCCCTCCTTCATTCTTCTCTTGCCTTGTTGTAGAGATATTGGAGGCCATATGTCCCTGACTGTATATCTATCAAATGGAGGAAAAGGGTCACTTTTTCCTCCATCTGATAAATGTGGTAGTCATTAATGCTGTTTGCTGAGTACTTTCTATTCTTCCTTTTGAACACTTAGCATACACATGTGATGAATTTTACTTCTTGGAGTCATGGATCTAGTTCTATTGTGTATGAGCTGTGAGAAAAGGTTATGTGTTTTATTTCTGGATCAGGGCTAAGTGTGAGATTCTTCAGCTCCTGTTCGATATGGTAGATATCTATTAGCTAGGTTCCTGAGTAATTTGAAGAGCAGACCACGATGAACACGTAACAGGAAAAGAAATGAACATTGTTGTTTTAAGACTCTCAAATAGGACAAATCATGGACTCATAATAAATAACCCCAATCATAATTGATATAAGAATGATAAAGGAACCTTTATTTTAGTAAGCCCATTGATATTTGGAGATTTTTCTGTTTTGGCTACTATTCTTAATTTTCCAGAATATTACAATGTATAGACAATGTCTCTTTGCATGGTCTGATATGCAGATTTCAGTTACCACAGTTTAATTCAATAAGTAGCACAAGTCCTCCAACATCACAGTTCAATTTCCATCACCATTAGCTATGAGTAA
Source organism: Cacajao melanocephalus (assembly GCA_963573385.1). NCBI lineage: Eukaryota > Metazoa > Chordata > Mammalia > Primates > Pitheciidae > Cacajao > Cacajao melanocephalus. The sequence goes on from CAUYLG010018942.1 coordinate 155,324, forward strand.
CTGCATAAAGAACGAACTTCAAAGCTAGCTCTTTGGTCCACAAATCGCTAATTAAATAATAGATGGTCATCATGATCATTTAGTAGTTACTTCTAGGAAAACCTATCAAGTTGTCACTGCATACATATTATTTAGTGCTCACACAATCAGCAACAGCATCACGTGTTTGTGTTAACTCCTTATCTGCCGGTGGTAACCTGTGGCATTTGCAAAAATAGATAATTAACAGAAGGAATTGACCAGCAAAGACCAATGTGCAGCAAATAAATGAAAAGAGATAACGCTGGAAGTGATCGATTAAATATAAGTAGGTTTACAGAAGAAATAACCTACTCTTTTTTTTTTTAAAGAAAGAAAGAAAGAGGAAGAGAAAGGGGGAGAGAGAACAGGAGTCCTGTTCTATTGCCCAGGCATAACCTACTCTTATAATGTTGACACTGCAGCTATTCAAGAGACCCCAGATATGCCACTGGAGGAACTTAGTAAAGGTGAATTTATCAACATAAATTAGGAAACTGTTGTGACAAAAAAGATGAAGATGTCCCAGAGGAAGTACTGTGGCCAAATATTTGCTATTAAAGAAATTTTCAGAGATATTTCACAACATTGAAAGTGTGAAGGATAAAATGTTAGGAGCTGATACAAGCTTAGAAAGGACTGTGACAATTCACCAAGGCGTAGCAAAGATGCTTGCTCCATAACCTAAGTGATATGAGAAGAAAGCAAGCACAATTCAAATTACTCAAGTTCTTTCATTTTTTTTACAGAGAAATTCACCTCTTCAAATCTCAATGTTTCCAACATTTTAAATGACAGGTTTTTAAATGAAAACTATTTTATATTTCATTTTACATCTATAGCCAAGAATAAAAGAATGTTTAATGTTGTGATTAAAATTTTTCAAGGTCAAAAAGATATAATATTTTCTGTTGATATTAAGATTGCTTTTCATGGTTTCCATTTGCACAGTCATTTTTACATCCCTTATATTAACATGCAAAATGAAGAATGCCTGTATCTGGTTAAAATGGTTTGTTAACTGAATGCATAAGTGGTTAAGTATCTGGTAGATAATTTTGATGGTAGTATCTTTGTGTACTTCTCAAATCATGTTATAGTCACCATCTACTCCAAGTTGAAGCTAGCATTTTATAAAAGATAAACATGACTCCTCTTCAGCTTTTCCACTTTTTCATACTTCTCTGTTTTGGTTATAATGTCCTTCTTTCATCTCCTTGTGGTTATCATGCATCTTGTCACCTCATGTTCTTCCCTATGTTTTTGTTTCTCTGCCTATCTCCATCTGCTTAATTCCTCCTCACCTTCAGATTTCAACTTAGATATCTACCTCAATGAGCCTTCTGGATGTTTCTATGTCAACCCTCTCTTTTACGGCTCATATAGAATTTATTTACCTTTCATTTGCCATGGTTATTACAGTAACTATTTTTCACTTAGTAATTATTTCACTTATTTCTGTCTTAGCCACTTAAGTTTCTTCATGGCAAGTTTCATGTTACATGCAAGTGCAAAGCAGATAGTCACTAAACTCTTGTTAATTTTAGAAAGTGAATGAATGAATATGGAGGCCATGTTGCATTCTTTTCAAAATATTTTGGTTTTCCTTGTTCTAAGTAACTGGTAATTCTGAGTAATGTACTTTTAGCTTGGAAAGGAATCTTAAGAGCCATGTTGTCCAAATATCTAAATTATTTCTACCCAACTAATGATTCTTATTTTTTTGGTTAGAACTGAGGAGTGCTTGTTTCTAAACAATATTTTTCTTATTAGCTCTTGTAATGGCTGAATTTATTGACTTTTAATTAAATATAGGGACATTTGAGGGGTATAAGCTAGAAATATTGGCATATAGGAGAGTACTAAGAAAAATGCAGAAAACACACAGAAAAGCAGTTGCACAGAGAAAAGGCAAGAGACCAGTAGAGCTAGCAAATGATTTATAAAGGATTTGAACTCAGTACTGTCTGACTTCATAATCTCTACCTCTCATCCAGGCTGAATCCTAAGAAAAGACCCCAAAGTGTTCAGTGTTAGTCTGTGACACTGTGCAGGCATTTTCTTCATTGACACATATATTTTCCTCTATTCCTTTAAAAAACATGGAAGTAAGATTTACACATAAAAAGTTATACGTATTTATACAAAGTGATGAGTTTTCAGGATATGCATATACTCATGAGGCAATCAATATCGTCGTCACCGAAAACATACCTATCACTTCTCAAAGTATCCTCCAGACTTCTTTATTATTATTACTGAAATTTATGTGGGTGTGTTGTAAGAATGCAATGTAAGATCTACCAACTTACCAAATATTAAGTTGGCAATGAAGTATTAGTTGCAGGCACTGTGCTAGTAGTAGATAGCAATAACTTATTTATCTTCCATAACTGAAACTTTGTGCCCCTCAAACATCAACTCTCATTTTCCCCTCCCCAACAACCTGGCAACCACTATTCTACCATCTGCTTTTATGGGTTTGATTATTTTAGATTCTACCTATAAGTAAAATCATATAGTATTTGTCTTTCTGTGTCTGGCTTATTTCACTGGGCATAATGTCCTCATGGTTCATGAGATATGCCACTGATGACAAAAATTTCTCTTTTTTAAGGCTAGTCAAGTGAAGCAGTAGGAGTAAAACATTTCCTTTTTTAAGGCTGAGTAATATTCTCTTTTATGTATTTACAACATTTTCTTTATCTCTTCATCTGTCAATGGACATGTAGGTTGTTTTTATAGTTTGGCTATTGTAAATAATGTTACATAAACGTGGAATTGCAAATATCTCTTAGAAGTCCTGATTTCATTTTCTTTGAATGTATACCTAGAACTGAGATTGTTGGATCATATTGTAGTTATATTTCTAATTCTTTGAAGAAACTCCATACTGTTTTCTATAACGACTGTACCAATTTTTATTCCCACCTACAGTGTACAGAGAAATCATTTTCTCCATATTCTCATCAACACTAATTATCTTTGTCTTTTAATAATGGCCATATTGACAGGTATGAAGTGATAGCTTATTGTTTTGATTTGCATTTCTCTGATGATTAGTAATGTTGAGCACCTTTTCATCTACATGTTGGGCCTTTGTGTGGAGACAGTTCTTTTTTTGGAGAGCTGTCTATTCATGTTCTTTGCCTGTTTTTAATTGAGTTTCATTGGTTTTGTTTTGTTTTATTTTGTTATGATGCAAATGTATCAGTTCCTTGAATATTTCAGATGTTAACCCCTTTTCAGATGTATGGTTTAGAAATGTTTCCTCCCATAGTGTAGGTTGCTTTTTCATCTTGTTGATTGCTTTCTTTTCTGTGTAAAAGGTTTTTTGTTTAATACCATCTTACTTGTTTACTGTTGCTTGGGTTGTCTATGCTTTAGGTGTCAGAACCAAAAATAAAAAATAAATAATGACCAAGACCAGTGTTGAGAAGGTTTTTCCCTGTTTTCCTCTAAGAATGTTATGGTTTCAGATGTTATATTTTGTCTTTCATCCATTTTGAGTTGATTTTTGTGTATGCTGCAGTTTAAGGATTTGATTTTATTTTTGTGCCTGTGGATATCCAGTTTCCCAACACCATTTTCTGAAGGGACTATCCTTTCGCCACTGTGTATTCTTGTCATGACCTTGTCAAAAATAAGCTGACAGTATATGCATGGCTTTATTTCTGGAATTTCTATTCTGTTGCATGTTCTATGTATCTGTTCTATGTATCTATGTATCATTGTTCTGTGTTCTATATATCTGTTCTGTGCATCATTTTTATGTATGCCAGTACCATACTGTTTTAATTACTATAGTAATTAAATAATATTACTTTGTAATTTTTACACTTACAGAAAGTGTAATGTTTTCAGCTTTGTTCTTTTTTTTCAAGATTGCTTTGGCTATTCAGGGTCTTTTGTGGTTCCATGGGAATTATAGGATGGTTTTTATATTTCTGAGAAAAAAAATGCTATTGGAATTTTTAAAGGTATTGCTTTGAATCTGTAAATCACTTTAAATATTATGAACATTTCAACAATATTAGTTCTTCCAATTCACAAATATGCAATATTTTTCTATTTATTTGTGTCTTCTTTAATTTCTTTCATCAGTATTTTGCAGTTTTTCAAGAATAGCTCTCTTCTCTCACCTTCTTGGCTAAGTTTATTCTTAAGTAGTTTTTATTCCTTTTGATAATATTATAAATGGGAATGTTTTTTTTTTTGTTTTTTTAGATACTTTGTGGTTAGTGTATAAAAAATGCAACTGAAAATGTATGTTGTGTTTGTATCCTGAAACTTTACAAAATGTATTAGTTCTCATTTTTTTAAATGGAGTTTTTAGGGTTTTCTATATATAAGATCAGGTTATATGTAAAAAGAGACAATTCTACTTCTTCCTTTCAAACTTGAATGCTTTTATTTCCTTCTGTTGACTAATTGCTCTGGCTAGAACTTCAAGTGCTATGTTGTTTAGAAGTGACGAGAGTGGATATTCTTATCTTGTACATAATGTTAGAGAAATAGCTTGCAGCTTTTTATTATTGAGTATGATGTTAGCTGTGGGCATGTTACATGTGACCTTTATTGTGTTGTACATTTCTTCTATACCTCATATGTCAGGAGTTTTAATCATAAAAATGTGTTGAATTTTGCCAAATGCTTTCTCTCCATTGGGATGATCATATAATTTTTATAATTTATCCTGTTCATAGAGTATATAACATTTATTGATTTGCATATGTAAATTATCTTTGCCTTTCAAAGATAAATCCTACTTGATCATAGTGAATGTTCTTTTAATATGCTATTGAATTTGGTTTGCTAGCATGCGGTTAAGGATTTTTGCATCTATGTACTTTTCTTGTCATGTTCTTGTCTGGCTTTCCTATTAGGATGATTCTAGCCTTATAAAATGAGTTTATAAGTGTTTCTTTCTCTTTAAGATTTCAGAAGAGCTGGCATTAATTCTTTAATGTTTAGTAGCATTCACCCATGAAGCCATCCGATCATGGTTTGTTGTTGCTGTTGGGAAGTTTTGATTTTTGATTCAATTTACTTATATGTTATTGGTCTGTACAGATTTTATGTATTATCATGATTAAGTCTTGGTAGATTGACGTTTCTAGGAATTCATCCATTTCCCTTTTGATTTCTTCTTTAACCCATTGGTTGTTCAGAAATAAGTTGCTTAATTTTCACATATTTCTGAATTATCTTTCTTCCTCATATTGATTTCTAGTTGTATACTGTTATAGTAGAAAAGATGCTTGATATTTTAATGTTTCTAAATCAGTTAAGACTTCTTTCGTGACCTATCATCTGATCTACTCTGGGGAATTCTGTATGAACATTCCATGTGAGGAGTGTGTTTTCTACTGCTGTTGGATAAAAATGTTTATATATGTCTATTAGGTCCATTTGATCTTTGGTGTTAAGTCTGTTTCCTTATTAATTTTGTTTCTAGATGATCTATCCTTGTTAAAAGCAGGATATTGAAGTCCCCTATTATTATTTTATTGTGATTTCCGTCTTTAGTTCTGATAATACTTACTTTATATATCAAGATGTTCCAAAATTGAGTGCACATATATTTGTAATGGTAATGTCCATTTGATAAACTCACATTTCGTACTTTTGTAATAACTTTCTTTGTCCCTTTTTAAAGTTTTTGACTTAAAATCTCCTTCATCTCATATACATATAACCACCTCTGCTCTGTTTTGGTTACAACTTGTGCAGAATATCTTTTTTCATCCCTTTGTTATCAGTCTTTGTGTGTTCTGAAAGCTAAAGTGAGTCTCTTATAGAATCTTGGTTTTTTTTAAAATCTTTTAGTCACTATATATTTCAATTGAAAATTTTCATCCATTTACATCTGAAATAATTAGTAATTATTGATAGTTAAAGAATTAATTATTGCCGTTTTGTTAGTTTGGGGTTTTTCTTTTTGACTATTTTGTAGTGGCTTTTTCTTCTCCCTCTCTTGCTGTCCTTTTTGGTGATTTGACAAAATTTTTACTTGTATGCTCTGATTTATTTTTCTGCATCTTAAATGTATGTCATATATGTTTTACCTTTGTGATTTCCATGAGACTTACATAAAACTTGATAGTTAAAACAATCTATTTAACCTGATAGCAACTTAATTTTTATTACACATAAAAACTCTATATTTTCATCCCTGAACATACATTTTATGATATTGATGTCACAATTTATAACTTTTTATGTGGTGTATGCATTAAATAATTACTGTAGCCATAACTATATTAAATACTTTGCCTTTTAACTTTTATACTAGAGTTAAAAGTAATTTGTGTAACATCATTACACTACTAGAGTATTCTAACTTCGACTATATTTTTCCCTTAACCATCATGTTTTCATGTTGCTAACTAGAAACTCCTCATTTCATTTCTTTAGCGTTTGTTAAAAATCAGGTCTAGTAATGATTAAATCTCACAGTGTTTGTTTGTCTGGGAATGTCCTTATCTATTTTTTATTTCCGAAGAATAACCTTGCTGAGTAGAGTATTTTTGTTTTAGTATTTTTTGTTTGTTTGTTTGTTTTCAGCACTTAATATGTCATACAATACTTTCCTGCTCTGTAAGATTTCTGTTGAGAAATCCACTGATAGTCTTATGAAGTTTCCCTTATATGTGGTGAATTGTTTTTCTCTGGCTGCTTTCAAAATTCTCTTTGACTTTTGACAATCTAATTAGAATGTGTCTCTATAAAAGCTTCTATGTTCAACATATTTGGGGTTCTTTGTGTTTCAAAGATCTGGATGTTCATTTCAATAGCTAAATTCAGAGAGTTTTCTGTCATTATTTCTTAAAATAAGTTTTTTTGGCCCTTTCTCCTTCTCTGCTTCTTCTGGAACTTTCGTAATGTGTACATTAGTTCACTTGATGGTGTTTCTTACATCTCATCAGCTTTCTTTACTCTTTTTCATTCCTTTGTCTTTTTGTTCCACTAATTGGATAATTTCAAATGATCTGTCTTTGAGTTCACTGATCCTTTTTTCTACATAATTAAATATGCTGTTGTAGCTTTCTTTTGAATCTTCAGTTTGAACATTGTATTCTTCAGCTGAGCTTCTTTGAGATGATTACTTCAAATCTGTTGTGAGGAAATTCATAGATCTCAATTTCAATGAGCTCAGTCACTGGAGCTACATTTTATTTTATGGCAATATTGTATTATCTTGATTATTCATGTTCCTTGAATCCTTTCATTACTTTCTTCACATTTGAAAAAAGCAACAATTACCTTCTCTAGTTGTTACTGACTGGCTTCAGGAGGAAAAGACCTTCAACAGTCAACCTGGCTAGAGAGATTCTGGAGGGCCTTCTAGGCATTTTACTTTTTTCCCACTTTCCTCTGTGTGAGAAATATCTGTGACATTGCTAATCTTACCGTCTTCAATGTGTCCAATCCTGAATTTTTGGGACCACCAAATGCTGGGATGACTCAGTTATACTTTGGGGCCTCTTTAAAGTATTCTTATTTGTGGGTTGTTTCTATGGGGAAATGAGAGCTGGAACTTTCTATTTTTCCATTTTGCTGATGTCATTCCCATATATCTTTTTTTTCTTTATCCTCTCTATCCTTGGTGATATGGGTTTTGATACATTGTAAAACTCTCATCTCTTCTATTACTAAGATTAAAGTACTTCCATTACTTTCATCTCAGTAGGAAACTTAAAAACAATTTTGAGTTTGGCATGGTATGATATAACAAGTATACTGTATTTTAATTATTTGTATTCTGGGAGTTATCAGGAAAATCAATCAGCTGGAGCATTCATTAACTCTTATGGGACTCTCTTGTTAAGGTGCTAGTAAAGCTTGGCCCAGGTTCATCTGTAAGCAGGTCTTCCTAAAGTACAATGGTATGCTAATAGCCTATCTAATAATATGTATTCACAGGGTAAGTATATTTTATTTATGAAATCATATATGTTTGGTGTTTTGTTGTTAGTGCTATGGCAATGGACAGTTGGTAGCTTTTCTTTTTAAAAAAATTAAATTAACTTTAAGTCAATATTTATTTCCTATTGCATATTTTTCTAGAAGTTTAAACAACTTAGACCAAGAGTCCCCTATTTAAGACAGAAAGAGTAATGTTTTCATTATCTATTTACACATGACACTGTGCATACTCATAATTTTCCCTCCTCCCCCTTGCCACTGCCAGAAATTTCCAAGAGTGCCAACTAATCCAACCCTATTTACCTAGCTGATGCATGTCAGCAAAAGTTAATACAAATGCATTATACTTTATCTAAAAAGAGATTGTTGGTCTTAATATTTAAATTAATTTGGATTTGCTACGAGTGTTTCACAAATACTTAATATTTGTTCTAAGTTTTTATATTTATTAGAGTCAAGTACAGTGAGAATGTAGAGAAAGGGAAAGCCATACAATTGAAGGCAAAACAGTGAGTCCTAATCAAGTTCCTGACATAATGTTTACTTTATAACCTTGTGCATGTATAACAATCTATATCACAGTTGGAAAACCCATATATTGTATGGATATAAGCTACTCTGTATATTTATTTACAATTTTCTAGAGAACTCAATTTTTAAGGTTTTAATCTGCTGTATTCTCATACCTAATGTACATTTTCCCAGTTTATATTCCTCATACATTTAAACATAATGACTGAGAAATATTCTACTTCTATTTTATTTAGGAAAATAGTGAATTGTCTTATTAGTAAACTTTTAAATGAGACCTGTATTAATCCATTCTTTGACTGCTATAAAGTTGTACCTGCAACTGGGTAATTTATATGTAAAAGGGAGTTTAATTGGCTCATGATTCTGTGGGCTCTACATGCTTCTGCTTCTTGGTAGGCCTCGGGAAACTTACAGTCATAGCAGAAGATGAAGGGAAAGCATCAAGACTTACAAGGTGGTGGCAGGAGGAAGAGAGAGAAGGGGGAGGTGCTGCACATTTTAAACAACCACATCTTGTGAGAGCTCTATCAAGAGACAGCACTAGGGAGATGGTGCTAAACCACTAGAAACCACTACCATGATTCAATTACCTCCCACCAGGCTCCACCGCCAACGTTGTGGATTACAGTAAAATGTGAGATTTTTGTTGGGACACAGAGCCAAACCATATCAATGCCTTAGGCAATGTGTAAGAAAATTACTTTTGTCAATGGCTAGATTGTAAATATTTAGGTTTCATGAGCTATAAGGTCTCTGTCACAACTACTCAACTCTTCCATTGTAGCATCAAAAAGAGCTATATAAACTACGTAAATAATGAGATGTAGCAATATGCATTAGTCCATTCTCACACTGCTGTAAAGAGCTACCTGAGAAATTTCTAAAGAAAAGAGGTTTAACTCATTGACAGTTCACAAGCTGTACATGATGCATGGCTGGGGAGGCCTCAGGAAATTTACAATCATGGCAGAATTTTGAATAAGAAACAAGCACATCTTCTTATGGTGGCAGGAGAGAGAGCAAGAGCTAAGAGGGAAGTGCTACATATTTTCAAACAACAAGATCTCATGAGAACTCACTCACCATCAAGAGAAGAGCAAGAGGGAAGTCTGCTCTCATGATCTAGCCACCTCCCACCTAATCCCTCACTCAACCCTGGGAATTGAAATTCAACGTGAGATTTGGGTGAGGACACAGAGCCAAACCATATCACCATGCCCTTATAAAATTTTACTTATGGACACTAAAGTCTGAATTTTTATGATTTCACATGTCACAAAATGTGAAACTTGAATTTTTTCCAGTCATTAAAATAAACACACCACACACACACAAACACATACACACACACAGTCAGACACACACAGTCCCACACACACAGAATTTGTTAGCTTGTGGCCTAAACAAAGACAAATGGCTGACTGCATTTGGTCCATGGCTCATAACTGTTCCTACCTCAGTATTCTTACTTATTTTCCCTATAGGGTAAAGTTTAAATTTGTTTCCAAAGCTACCAAAAATCTTATGAAGAAAAAGATCCCACATAACCTACAAATGCTAAAATTCTGTTTTGTTATCTACATGTATTTTATTCAATATATATTCAAAAATGACAAATGATGTGCACATTTCACTCTCTTAGAAGTGACAAAGTTGTTAGCTAACATACCAGCCATTAGTGATCAAGCTAGAGATTTGACTAATATATAAAATAAATATATTTTAAAAGACCAAAATATCAAAAATCATCAAGGTATTTGGGTATGTAACAAGTACTAGGTTATGAGAACAATTAGTATATATTTTTTGTTTATGCTGTTAGCAAAATATTTTTACACATCATACATATCTTACTTGCTTTCTGCAATCCATCGTGATTTAAGTATTTCCTATATATAGCAGAAACAGAACGTAAGCACCTAGACAGTAACTCTCAATTGCAATAAAAATAAATCTATTGTTGGGAAAAACTTAGAACAAACTTGAGAAATTGATTGTCAGACTTCTCTTTTAAATCAGTCCAAATAGAAGACAGAATTAAAAGAACAAGACTTTTTTTTTTCTCTTATCCACCTTCCCATCATATTTCCAAAAGATTCAAAATCTATTATTAACAGAGCAGGAGGGAAGGAATAAAAGAAGTGTTGGGGAGAAAGGAGATCATATTTTTTGAGTGCCTAGAATATACCGGGCAAATAATAACATTATTAATAATAAATAGACTTGGGACAAATGTGTGAGAAGAAGAAACAATATTTTTAAGCAATCTACTTCTATTTGACACAGCACATACTCTAATAAATTCCACTCTCCCTTCCTACCTTGAATGATATTAAGTACCATCGGTGCCTACCTTCGTAGCCCTAACTATGCCAACTATAGTGTTTATAATTATTTTTATCTCTCTAAACTAACCTATTGTAACTATTAACCAAGTGAGAACAATTGGGCCTCAGGGTAGTTAATGTGTCTAAGTTTATAATCTAATAAAAAGAATCAAAGGCAGACTTGGACTACATCAGACTCAACTGTCTTTTAATGTAGATATTGCCAAATTTGTATGACTTTTATGATAAGAAATTAGACTGTGAAATTACTTTTTAGCAGATTGACAGGAAAGTTATTACTTTAAATTATATCCATTTCAGGCATGGTTTTATAATACCCATAGAAATGATATGGAATAGCTATACAGTAGAAATTTTTTATTATTCTTTATCTGAGCCTCTTAAGGAGAATATCTATTATTGTGGATTCAAAGATGTCCACTAATATTTCAGTAGTCAGGCCTTTGATATAGCACAGTTCAATAAGTCTTTTTCCTCTAGCAAGCTAGGGGATACTATGAGAAAGTTTAACAGTGATAATCAAAAGAAACTTAGGATTGAACACTGATCCTATTAGAGCAAATGATTAGTACAGGTGGACCTTTCTTGATGTTCAGTGACTGTCAGTAATCCTTAAATAATCAGGCAGCTGCTATATAGCAAGAAAATGTCAAGTCGAACACCTGGGTGTTAAACATTTATACATGCTTGTAGGCCACTTTTGATCTATCTGCCCAACATGCCAAATGTCAGTGGCTTCACATAGGTTAGGAGGAAAGCACCTCATTAGAGCATAGCTAGACTTTGCTTAGAGTCAAAAGGCACAAAGAATACTGTATCCTTAGATGCAGGGTGGTTATTTTCCTGTGCACTGAGCTTGCTAGTATTTTTGAGTAGCTCAGGTCCTCTATTGTCTATGTGTCTATAAACTACTCTTTTCTCTTTAAAAAAGAACATAGCAATGGCTTTGCTTTTCCAAGCAGAACAATACAAATTACTGTTTAATGGTCTAGGATGCCATTAAATGAAGGAGCAGCCTGCACTGGCAACTCCAAATTACACTTGGAGTTCTTCAAGGAGGTAATGACTGGTGGCCACACACTGTATACAGGGGTAATCAGTACAAGATAAGGTGGCATCCTGGCTCACAGGATGTTGTGCAGACAGAAGCATGTTGTCTGATTGCCTTCCTTAACCTATTCAGTTCTGTTTCCCTTCCTATTGTACTGCAGATGCAGTAATTAGTTTGCAAAGAGCTTGGGGAAAATGGGCGCACAAGCCAACTCATTTTCTTTTTTCTAAGAAGCTGCCCAAGTTCATAAGCTGTTGTGAGAGCCTTACTCAAATCAATATAGAGTTTATAAGTGAAAAAGGACAAAGAGCATAACACAAAATGAAACTTGATTTTTCTATCCAATTTAGAGGATAGCAAATTTGATTTAAGAAATGGAATGTCAAGTAAAAGGAATGTCGTGTATTAAGTCAAGGGCTCACACACAAAAAGTAGCAAGTTCATGAGGAACCTTTTGATTCTACCATAGCTCCCTAGATCGTATAACTCTCCCAGTTCTACAATTTGGAAAGTAATTTTTAGAACACAGTCTATTTAGAATACAGTCTTCATTTAGCCACATATAAACATTGATCTTTGTATATTTTGCATGATTATAATAAATAATGTGAAATTGTTTTAAAGTTTAGACTGTGATTGAATTTTTATTTGGGCAACCAGATATAAATTTTGCCTAAGAAAATCATTGTTATATGTTTTTGACTAGAATCAAGATTGGTCTCGTAATGCTGAATCAAACTTTCCACCTAGTCTGAAGATTAATTTATTCAATCAAAATTGAAGGTGGCTCCTAAAGAGATAGTATCCTCTACATCTCCTCAGTAACCTGGGGATATTCTTGGTAACTCAGATTTCCAAGTATGATAGAAACTCTTAGCCTTTAGAACAATTATAGGAGCTTGCCACCAAGCCAAAGGAATTGATGAAGGAGTTACAGAGTGTTTTTAGAAGCCCTAATGGTTTAGAACAATACAATTTCAAACATGACTGCACTAACATTGCCCTTCCAGTAGTGCTAATTGAACTGCAGATGCTTCTCCACTTACAATGGATTTACGTCCTGATAAACTCATTGTTAAATTGAAAATATCATATATCAAAAATGCATTTAATATACCTAACTTGACAAACATTTTAGTTTAGCCTAGCCTACCTTAAATATGCTGTTAGCCTACCGTGGGCAAAATTATCTAACACAAAGCTTACTTTTTAATAAAGTGTCAACTATATTGCATTTCCCAAATTAAACATATATCAGTATTTTAAAAGAAACTAACAACATAGTAAACGATCAGATAATAAAAAGAAACACCAAAAATGTTTATTACTAAATTGAAGCTATGTCTTAACTATGTCTTTAAAAATAGAGGAAGATATATAGCATTGGTTAAAAGTATGGGCCCTTGTGACAAACATCTGGATTCTTTTCAACCCTGTCGCTTACTACTTGTGTCATCTCAGACACATTATATAAATTTATTTTCTTCTTTAGTTAAATGGAATGATAATAGTAGCTTCTAGGTAATAAAGTTGTTTTAGGATTACTTGAGATGAAGCATGTAAAAGACAAAGAAAAGGTTCAGCAAATTTTCTCTTCTGCTACCATCATTATAGTCTTCAATAATCATTAAAATTATCCGATGAACATAAGGAGAAAAGGCTGCATTTTCACGAGTGTTGTGACATGGTAAAAAGCCCCATAAAACTGCATACCTCAACCATACCTTGGCTTTCTGTTTAAACTGCTCTCTGTAACCCATAATGTGACATGCAAGCAGTCCAAACCCAGGCCATCTTGGCCCCTGCGACTTGTAATTTCCACCCTACCCA